>JAILXH010155706.1:3197-18604 GCA_023558415.1 Piaractus mesopotamicus
TCTGCAGACACGCCGCAGACTTTGTTGAACTCACAGGACGAGTGCCTTGCTTGAACCAAAGTGTTAAACCGCTGTTGACCTCTCTACTTTCACCTTGTACTTCTTGGAATACCTCAGCCTCTAGAAGGGCCACCGACGAAGATTTAAAAACGGAGTTATTCTCTCTCACCGTGGTGCTTTCGCCAGTGCAGCCATGCAATGAAAACATACCAAAGGAATTGTTTCTTTTTCCACCTCTTTTTGCTGATAAACCAAAGCTCCTCCCTCTTTTCCTCCACCCCTCTACATTAAGCCCCTCCCCCAAACACACAATCTACCACTAGCCCCGCCCCCTTCGTTGTTCACATCACCTTAGTAGGCGTGTCCACCGTTTTTTGGGCCGTGTATGTCTTTTACCAATGTCTCTGAATACCTCATAGTAATAAATTCTTACAGTTCTGTTGTATAGAGAGTCTATGTGAGGCAGAACTTAGTTTGGTAATTGTTGACGTTACTTCAAAAAAAAAAGTATTTATTTTGAAGGTTTTGGCTCAAGTGTTTGTTTTTTTGGGGTTTTTTTGTCACCAAAGGCAAGTTTCTTCAAGATTGTGAGTTTGGAAACTTGCAGAGAGGAAAAAAAAAAAAATAACAGAAGCGTATTTTTTATTACGACGTTGTGTTATTCCGATGCGATAAGGATGGTAGACTATTCTTTTTTTACAGGGTAAAACCAACTGCTGTGATGCTGTGTTTCTATTTTTCTCTTTTCTCTGTTTCTGTGTTTGTGATTTGCTTTAATTTAATTGAGTTTTTGTATTGCTTAATTTATGTATTTGTAGAAAATATAGATTTGTATATAGTAGGTTTTTTGAGAAAAAAAGAAGAAAAAGAAAAACAAACAAGACCAAAAAAAGACACAAAACAAAAAACTGGACGTTCCGTTTTTATGTTACGGCCTTCCGTTGGAAGTTGGACGTCGGAAGCGCAGACATGCCGGAGGTGTGTGTGTGATTGGGAATTCTCTCGCTCCGTGTCTTGGCTGGCACTCCGTTCTGTGTCGTAAACACTGCCAGACGCGGCGGCGCCTCTTGCGCTGCCCCCGGAAACACAAACACGCGCTTCCGGAGAGCGTTCACTCCACAGACTAACCAAAAAACAGGAGCGTATGGTGGTTTCGGGTTTCTTTCCCAGTTCATATGTCCTTTTCTGTTTGTCTTAAACCAGCATCTCTCAGTCTTCGTCCTGGAGTAGCACAGTGTCGTATTTTGTGTCATATTTTTAGTGTCATGCTAATGAGCTGAAGAGTTGAATCAGGTGCGTTGAAGCAGGAAAAACACTGAGGCCAGGAACACATTGCAAACTTACAGTCCTGCTGTACAAACTCAACCTGCATTACTGCTGGTTACCAGAGTCTGTAAACAGGATTTACTGTCATTCCAACAGCCACAAAAACTAAAAATGTTGACAGTAGAGAATTATGTGCTGCTTTACTTGTTCTGTTGTTAGAGGTGATGATGTTTCGTATCTCTAAAATAGTTCAAAATATCTTCCTAGCTACAAAAGGAAGCCAGTGGAAGAAGATTTTTTTCCAAATAAATTTGAATTGTTTCTATTGGCCCATTCATCATGATACATGATACCACTTCTTTACGGGACACTCGTAAAACTGGTGGTCAGCCATGGTGGAAGTCTCACTTGGCCAGACATGATCACATCTGAGGACAACCAAACAAGAACAAATTTTGGGCTAAATGTTGGTGGGAACATAGACATATTAGCACGGGAACAAACCAAGCATGAAATCTCAAAACTAATCAAACGAGAGCTTAAAGTAGGAGGCGACCATCAACATTGTCCAAGCATGTTGACTGCAAGTTAGTGTGGCTGCAAGAACCCCCAAAAATTAACATCACCTCCCGCAAGGGGAAAACAGTTCCATCAAACCAGACTATACTTCTGCTTTTGAAGATTTCACGACAAACAAAGTTGGCTCGTTGAGTGTTTTGAGGGGGCTTTGAACCTGCTCCATCTAAAGGACTATTACAGAAACAACTGGCAGCTATGTTGGGGTTTGCGTTCGAGCTAAACGATTGCACTTTTGACGTTACAAGAGCACGGACTTTCCACCAAAGTTTTGAGGTGGCGCTAGCGTTGAGTTGCATAGCTTGAAGCTGCCTACTTGCGCAGGATAGTGGTACTCCAGGACGAAGACTGACCACCGCTGATCTAAATGGTTGTTTTATGGACATTACTGCACATCCAAAGATTTACAAACCAAAAAGTTGTGTAAAGTGTGAGACAAAAAGCACTGGCATCTGTGAGGCAGACTTGAATTGAGTTTATTCGCCATTGGCACGGGTATAGGAAGGTAGAAGGTGTACTTAGGACTTTGTAGAAGCGTTTTTGGGGGGGATCTACTGGTGAACTTGTACAATCTGAGGCTTGTGTGTAGCCTTGCACACTTTGCTATGTCTTACATACGTGAGATGGGACGGGGCAGCAGGTCTGCCGGGGCAGGAGCCACATCACCGGGTGCGTTTTTTTTGATTTTTTGAGGGACGCGGCGATCTGGATCTGTTCAGCGGTGTTATGGCAAATTAGCAACCTGCAAAAATCTTACTAAACAATTAGTGAATCTTGAGTATCTCCCTGCTGGAGAAATGCGCTACTTTACTTTACGACCCATGGTGCACTAGATATAGGGAGTAAGTACACATTCTGACATTCGGTTCTGTTTCTTGAAATGTTCTCAGACATGTACATGGCAGGGTGGCTTGTTTCAGACGTATAAGTCCTGAGGAATCTGTATATTCAGCTCCGACGATGAACACTAGGGTGGTCGACTCAGGAGTCTAATGCAGGAATTTGCTATCCAGCCATGCGGGACATCTTCAGCAGTGCGTTTGGTCTTACAATCACATCTGCCGGCAGTTTATATGAAGTTTACTTCCAGATTTTGTTTGATTTTAGTCCTCAAAAAACACAGAAAGTACCTTGTTTCAAGCACCCGCTTCTGTTAAATCACTGCAAAGTTCTTGCCAAAGATCCTGCAAAGTTCACCCATGAAGCAAAAACTGGAAGTCTGTAAAACACCTAGCATCTGAAAAAAACAGATCTGGAGCAGGTGTGGCTGATTAAGTTTGGAACTAACTGGATTGGTGGGTTGGCGACCACTGACTTGACCCCTCAAACTATTCAAAACTACTGAACAAAAGCTCTTCGGTACAAACGGAAGACGCCACACGCTTAGAGTTTGAGGGGTTAAAAACACTTCCAAGGTCAAGACAAAACGTCCCACCAATTGCAGAAGGAAGGCAAAGCACGGTTCCCTGGGATCCGCCCCCCTTTCCCTCCCCTCCCTTCCCCTCTACGAGATATCCTCCTGTCCCGTCCTGGCAGATTGTAGTGCGTCTCTTAGATAGCTCGTCGTATGTGAATGTTGGGATTTTTTGCTCTAATCATTTCTAACCCGTCCCAGTTGGTTGTCGTGGAAAAGGAGTTTCCGTTTGATACGAAAGGCCTGGCTCTGTGTGCCCTACAATATTTAGAGCGCCTATGACAATCATCTGGAAAACAAACAAAAAAAAAATCATGCTTTCATTTTCTTTCTTCCTTCCTTACTTTCTTCTCCTTCAAGCGATGATCATATTTAAAGGCTGGAAGGATTTTGGCTGATTGTTTAAAGCAGTAGCTCAAACTGTGTTACCATGACTAGCCAAGCACTTCTCGTGTTTTTTTTTTATTTGTTTGTTTGTTTGTTTTTTTTCATCACTCTGTCTTTGAATCAGAATCATCTTCCCCAGTGCTTTTTTTTTCTGTACTGTCTAGTAAAGAGATGGGAAGCGTTGGTCTTCCTCTCCTGCTGTGTTTCTGTAACGCCTTCAGTTGCTTTCAGTTAACAATTTTTGCTCTGACTTTGCTACTTCTCTGATTTTGCTACTGTTCTTTCTCTGTCTCTCTCTCTCTCTCTCTCTCTCTCTCACTATTTGTCTCTCTCTCTCCTTCTCTCTCCCTCTGCCGTGCAATATCATCTACTGTGTTTGCTAAGCAAGAAAAAAAGAGGAAAAAAAAGAGAAGCAAGTGATGATGTCATCATGCTTTTTTCAGTGTTGAAATGTTTCAGCATTTCTGTAGTCACGAAAAAGTGTAGAAAATAAAAAAAAAAAAAGTTGGGTTTTCCAGCACAGCAAGACCAGACTCCTGTTTCTCTGTCTCTACTCTGTCTTTTAATATTTATCTTTATTACTAAAAAAACATAAATTACATAAATTACCAACCGAGGTCAATCAAATGTCAGAGGCCACAATATTTATTTACCATCCAAAACCACCAGTGAACCTACACGTCTTCTGAGTTTTATATGGAATGTTGATGATGGGAAAATAGTGGAAAATCTAAAATAAGAAGTTTTCTTTGGGGGCTATTTTGCCTCACAACACCTTGCATGTATCCCTCCACCATGAATGGATTTTAAGCCCAAAAAATTTAAGCCCATAAAACAGTGTCTCAGACATCAGGCAAAGTATTCATAACCATTTCATGTAATTATGGAGCCCTGCTGGTGACGTCCTGTATAAATAAAAATAATATGTTAATAAGGCATTGTCTTAATCCCATGCTTTACTAAGTCGTGGCCACTCATTAGGATATCGTTCCCACGCATTAATACATTGTGGCCAGGACTTAGAAAGGCATGGGAACGAGATCATTAAGCTGTGGCCATTAGTAAGTCGTGGGAACCAGATCATGCCTTATTAAGCAGTCATCGAGGCTTAATCATCTCATTGCCATGCCTAAGTCCTGGCCACACAGTAGGATCTCATCCTCATGCCTTACTAAGTTGTGGCCATGACTTAATTATCTCATTCCCACACCTTACTAAGTCGTGGCCATTAATTGTTTCAATTTCCACAGGATGTCACCAGCAGGGCTCTGTATGTAATAACTTTCTGTGAGGGAGCTCTTAGAGGTGGATGTCTGGTTCCAATCACCCCCACTGTGAACAATTCTGACTCGGTAAGTTCCTCTAGAACGGAGCATTTCACACCAAACCACTCTGAATGACTCTGTTTACAACTTTTTAACTATGCAGGAATTCTGAAAAAATTGGTGGAGTTCCCCTTTAAACTACAGGCTTATAATTCAGCTATAATTACTAATTAGTAAGTGTGATCCCACAGAGTTAAGGCAATAAGAAATACTTCTAAAGCCTGAGACGCTAACGTTGCTAATGACAAACAGGACTGCACAGCCACCAACAAACATTCCGCAAAAAACACGATGCTAATTGGTGACCACTGGCTTCTATTAGTTGTTGTTAACCATGTTAATATACCTGAACAGACTGTGTCTTTCAATCTAATGGTGTGTTTATTAGGCTACACTCATAAGTAATAAATACACACATTCATACAAAAGATACAAACGAAGGTTAGTTGGCCTCTGTGTCACACTTCTGCCCACCAGAGGGCAGTGTTGGTTCCTATCACCACCACTGTAAAGAAACCTGCACCGTTTCACACCAAACCACTCTGAATCACTCTGTTTACATCTCACACTCAATTATGCAGAAATTTTGAGACATTGGTGGAATTGCCCTTTTGAAGTTCACATGGTAACTGTGTGAATATATTCAGGAAGAGTTGTCTGACAAAGTGTCCGTCTGTATGGAGCCCTGCTGATGACATCCCGTAGAAATAAAAACAATGCATGGCCACAACTTAGTAAGGCGTGGGAATGAGATGATTTAGCCTTAACCATAGTTGAATAAGGCATGATCTCATTTCCACACCTTACTAAGTTGTGGCCACAACTTAATTATCTCATTCCTATGCCTCTAATCTCTAATGGTAACCATTTAGCCACTTTATTAATAATTAATAATGGTTCTAATGTTATATTTCCAGCAGGGTCCAAAAAAATCCATGGGTAAAAAAAAAATAAATAAATAGCACAAATAAGTTTTAGAAAATGTTAAAAATTATGCAGCTTTCAAACATAAAAAAGTGACCAGGTTTACGTGAAATACTGAGTTCAGTCGACTTAAAATAATAAATAATATGTTAACAAATGAAAGAGAGAGAGAGAGAGAGGGAGAGAGAGATAGAGAGAGAGAGAGAAGATGAGTGAATTAAAACCTTTTCATTGTAATGTCCACTAGAGGGCACTCGGTCTCAACACTTGAGTGAACAATCATAACAAATACACTGGCTGAGATGATAAATGATCTAAATTGTCTAATTATTGATGTTAGAAATGACTCATTTTTACAAGCACACTCTTAAAAAGATGGTTCTTTAAAGGTTCTTTAGTAAAGGGAATGAAATCATGAACCATGAACACTTAAAGAACCACTCGCATGCTTAAATGGTTCCTTGCATGGTGGGGTGGTTCTTCAGATTGATGGAGAATGTGTTGTATATGGTTCTATGTAGCACCAAAACGCGTTCTGCAATGTCAAGCTTGTAACAATAGAAGAACCCTTTTTGGTGCTACATAGAACCCTTTTCAATCTAAACAATGTTTTCATCATGCAAAGAAACATTTAAGCATACAAATGGTGCTTTGAGTGTTCATGGCTCTATACACTTAAAAAAAAAGATGGTTCTTCAAAGGTTCTTTAGTAATGAGAAAGGCTCTATTTAGAACCATAAGTTCTAAATGTACCTAAATGGTTCTTTGCATGATTAAATGGTTGTTTAGGTTGATGGAGAGTGTGTTGTATATGGTTCTTTACAGCACCAAAGAAAAAGGTCCTACTATTGCAACCTTGACATCACAACAATAGCAGGACCCTGTTTGGTGCTATACAGAACCATTTTCAAAAAGGTTCTATATAGAATCATTTACATGAAAAGAACCATTTCACCATGAAAAGAACCCTTTAAGCATGCAAATGGTTCTTTGCGTGTTCATGGTTCTATATAGAACCACTGGCTTTACTAAAGAACCCTTGAAGAACCATCTTTTTTAAGAGTGTACGAAAGAAATTTGAATCAAATATTTAACAAATTCTAAATGATCTTTTTGACTGTAGACCTATAAACAAATCACTCATATTTTCCTAGTTATCAATCAAAATCCCCTGACACTGAATATATTACTGACTACAGTAGATGTGAAATTAATATGTAGACTACAGTAGAAGGAAAGAAACTGGTTAAAAGAACAAGTTTTACTAAATACAAGTTATATATTTTTTGTACAGTATGTTCCCTCAGTCCAACTCACTTTGAACTGCAATACTACCGGCCGGCCACTAGATGGCAGCAGAGCGAAGGCTAAGACTCAGACTCTGCCCTCAAACACACTTAAGCCTTGACAAGCTTAGAATCATCACTGATTAATTGCTCAGTACTGAGTCAACAGATTGTTTAGCAATGAGGCTGACGTCTCTCAGACACTGTGACATGCCTAAATGTTGAGCAAAGATCATGAAAATGTCCTATTAATTAACTGCTAAAACGTATTTGATTAAAAATGGATTACAGAGAAGCATTTTTCTTTACAGTGGTGGTGATGGGAACCAGGGCTCGCCGTGACTTCAACACAAGTATAGGCATTTTATTTACTATCCAAAACCACCAGTGAACCTACACGTGTCTTCTGAGTTTTATGATGGTAAAATAGGGACTTTTTTTTGCCTTAGAACTCCCTTCATGTATCCGTCCACCATGAACAGATTAAAATAAACTGATGATTAAAACACGTTTTAGGCCACAATTCCATCACGAAGCTACTGCAGAACAATGTCTCAGACACCAGACAGCAAATTCATAACCATTCCATGTGACTTTCTGTGAGGGAGCTTTTAGAGGTAGACGTCTGGTTCCTATCGCCACCACTGTGAACAATTCTGACTCGGTAAGTTTCTCTAGAACCGAGCATTTCACACCAAACCACTCTGAAGGACTCTTCTCAGCCATTTAATTATGCAGAAATTTTGACAATTCGGTGGAGTTCCCCTTTAAATACATAAAATATGTTTCTCTCTTCTTTTTTTTTTTTATTCGTATAAAAAGAAAGGTTCCATCTCAGATATTAACTCACTAAATAAAAGTTGCAGCAACATCGAACCATGTTCAAATAACATCTTTTATTCTGCATTAACATAAAATAGACTAATATAAAATAAAACATACATTTTAATAAAACCCAATCATGTATTTGTTTGTAAGTTTGAGGCGGATAAAAGAGGTTTTGTTCTCTTTAACCGACGCTAGACGAGGAAAAAAGTTTCTATGAAGACTTTATTTGGACTCCACCGGTCGCCATGGCAACAGAGTCACGTGAGGCCTGAGCCAGCGCGGAGATCGTAAACGAACGACAACAGCAGCGAGAGCACTCACTCGTCTCCGCTTTCTGTCTCCAACACCTGCAGAAACAGTCTGCTTCCTGAGCAGGTTAGCGACCTGTCAGACAGCCGGATTCTTTGTAAAGTATTTACATCTCGCTATATCCGATCATCTGTAAGCAGAGGCGCACATTTGTTTCCTATATTTAGATCCACAATTCATAAAACAATATAAAACCATATGATCTGATGTATGGCAATATATGGCTTTCACATGATCGTATGAACTAAATTAGCATATACGGATTTCCCTTATATCCAACTTGTATTAGTCCGACATGACCATATATGTGACATATATGCCAAATAAAGGGGGTCATTTTTAAATGTGGCACATATATTTTAGTCATATATAAACATAAATGTGTAGTACGTATATTTAACCATATAGAATTGAAAACAAACATGTATGTATTGCATATATTACTTATATATGCTAGCTACATGTTATATAATATAAGGGGTTTTTTGTTGCATATATGTTGCTGGTGTATTTCATTTTGTTTTGTTTTTTTCTTTAAAAAGTCTTCCAGTGTTTCTATCAGACAGAAAATATGTGTTCCATGTATTATGCATACATGTATTAACCCACCTTTCAGACATATATTTATGGTCCACATATTATGCATATATGTCCAATGTTTGATACTTACATATGTACATAACATACATCTACACAAGGTGCAAAATACAGGAGGTCCTGGGGGGTCCAGGATCCCCTAAGTAATCTTGTGGCCCCATTGAATGTCTCAAAATCGAATTTCTGGGGGTCCCTGAAAATAAACTTATTATGAAGTTGTGCTGTCCGTTCAAATACAAATTCAGGGAAAGCTCATTATTTAATAATCGGCAAAAATCTGTCTTTAATATTCTTACCTCACTCCGCAGCACTGCTCTGCCTTAGGTTAGCGCGGTAGCAAATTAATTTGACCTGTTGGTCCTGCGTAGCCGAGCATCTGTAACTATGCTCAGAAAAACTTTACTCAATCTAAAATCTTGACCGATTTCTCAAGTTTTGTGGAAAGAGTGATTTGTTGCTCCTTTCTCAAACCTGAGACACTAGAGGATCTCAGTTAATGTGAGGAAGACCCTCATTATTACCAAACCAGTAAAGAGCAAGCTAGCTTAGCATAGGCGCCGCTAAGGTGAGTGAGTTAGCTAGCAGTTAGCCAATTCTGCAGTAGCCAGCCAACATAGGACCCCCAAAATACCAAGTATTTTGCACACTTTATGTCATATTTTGACATACATGCCTATACCCCTAAGACACCTGCATATGTGGCCATATATCAGATTTAGGAAATCATGAACAAGTATACAGCAACAGTTTAGCACATATACTTTTTGGGTAAATAGAGTGTCTTTTTCTCCAATGTGGCGATTAATTACTCGTGTTGTCAAAGCATTTTCACAAGCAAGATGTGTGAACGTGTCTTCGTAGCAGCCCCTCTACAATCTTTGCGCAACAGCTGATACTGGAATACCGAAACTGAGGTAATAACGTCTTACAACGAATCCAAGTTGCACCTCTCGCTGCTGTTCAATCATCTTTGGCGGCACTTCAGTGCCGCAACGAGGACGTGACGCGACAGGGTAGGCGGAGCCAGCGTCGGGTCACGTGACCGCGCCCAGCTCCTCATATGTGTTTTGACAAGCACGGAGAGAGAGAGACACAGAGAGAGAGAGACAGAGAGGGAGAAAAAGGAAAAGAGAGACACAGAGAGAGAGAGAGAGGGCGCCTACGTCACCCAGCTTCAGCTTCAGAACGCTTTTATTCTTCTTAGATTGAGCATCTGATCATCTGGTTTGAGGAGATCTTACCAGCGGAGCATTTTGATGCCCGGTTCCGTTGAGGATTTCACTTCTGTGTCTGAGCTCAGCTTAAGTTGGTTAGTTCTAACTAGTTGCTTGTGGGCAGCCGGAGCTGATCTGAGCTGATCTGATCTGCTTTGCATTTGCAGTGCAGAGAGATGGAGCTGTGATGGAGGAGAAAGTGGCGATGGCAGGATAAGAAGGATAAGAATGGTTCTCCAACCTGCAGTGCGAGACATGCTTGCTCTGTTTGGACTCTGTGGCCCCCTGATACCGATACTGCAGCCCAGGTTGCACTGACGGCTTTGAGGAGGAGCAGCAGCAGAGGAGCTTCCCTTTCTTCTACCTGTCCGGTGTTTGGAGGAGGAGGAGGAGGAGAAGGAGGGGGGTTGGGATGGTCAAGAGGGGTCTGCAGACGTCTGGCTTCAGATTTGGCCGGCAAGCCTGCTAGATCAGTGTCCCAAAGCTTTTGGCACTGGTGCTACTGGAGTTGCTGGAGCTGCTGGAAGGCTTTGCTAATGGGGGCATGAGGAGGAGGAGGTGGGGAAGTGGTCGAGGTGGCGTTTGACCCAGTTGTTTTTGCCTGCTTACATACATACAAGGTGGCTTTGAGGGGTCTTTTGGACCTTCTCCGTCTCCTCAAGGACTAGTCCAGCTGTCCAGTGCAGCAGAAGTGGAAGTGGACGGTGGCCCAAGCAAGAGGAGGAGAAGCCTGTCTGAGACTGAGCCGATAAAGCTGATGAGAAATGTCCGTAGTTAGTTAGTCTGAGGGCTTTCTGACGAGAGTTTAACCACCAGAACACCGAAAGACAGCTGAAGACGGACAACCAGGCGAGCTGGAGGACGCCACGGTGGACACCATGAAGCCTGATCGAGGTAAAACATCACTCCCAAAGCGTTCGTGTCCACCTAGAACCGTGTCAGATGTTTGCTGAGGTGTTTAATGTGGGTGTAATTGACTCTAGTGGCTTGTTTTGTTCACTGTCTGGGCTGTTAGCAGCCAAATGCCATCAGATAGAGATCAAGGGGAGGTGATAATAAAGGGGCTGACTGGCCTTGTTCGAATTTCTCCGTTCCACCTTAAACGGTGCAGCAGATACAGTCTGCCGCCTGAGGCGCTAGAATGTAACTGCTGCACCATTTAAGGTGGAACGGAGAAATTCTAATAGGAAGCTAACTTCGCCCGTTTGTTTTTGTCCGTGACTGTCATTTATTTTCCAGTCAATGCGGCTGTTAAGTGGTCGATATTGCTTCTAGGAAGGCACAAAGTCTTCAGGAGTGTCGGTGCGTTTCTTTGTAATGTTTTAGTGAACATACAGCGTCGCCCGCTGAAGCTTTACAGAGGGAACAAAGCGTCCTACATGGTTGAGTTTACGTTCCGCAGCGCCCCCTGTCGGCAGAACCGCGCTGCATGTGTTTTTTTTTTTTGTGTGTACAGTGCAGAATGTTTGCATCCTGTGAGCTTTTTGGCTCTTTGTGAGGACGTTGTGGGGACATTTGGTCTTCATGGTCCTCATGTTTTTATACCAGAAGGCCAAAGCTGACCCTTTTGTTGCTGTGGTTAAAGAGACACTCCAACCTACTGAAAAACCAACATTAGAACCTGAGGGTTTTTATAATAGAAATCCGCTTAGTGGTTAACATCACATTCAGATCCTATTAGGACCACCAGATGCATGTGGAATCAGACCTAGAACACCTGTTAAACCATTATAATTCTTTACACTGTGATGTGAACCCACCAGGAGAACAAAAAAGACCATTACTGACAATTGGATGCCACCAGGAACCAGCAGAAGCTATGATTTTTTTTTTTCAGCAGGACAGTAAAAAATAAAAACATAACCATCGCTACAGTTGAGGTAAACCTACTTGCCTTTTCAGGTTTAAAGATTAGGAAAAGCCCCTTCTGATGGCACATCTTGAAGGTGGGAGGAGTTTCTGATAAACTACAGCCATGTTTGAAGTTGTTGTTGTTGTTGTTGTTGTTTTTCCTCATTAGCTGACAACGATGGTTGTCCTAATGGTTATACAGCATATTTCTGCAATGCATGCTGGGTACACGTTTAAAAATAACACGGTTCTTCAAGGGTTCTTTTAACAGAGGCAGTGTACTATGGTCTCTATTCAGAACCCTGAGTTCTGTATAGAACTATTTGCAACTTGAATGGTTCTTTTCTTGATAAAATGGTTCCAGTGTAGCACCAGTAAGGGTTCTGCTATTGTCGTGATGTCAAGCTTGTAACAATAGCAGAACCCTTTTTGGTGCTGTTTTTAAGAAGGTTCTCTGTAGAACCATATACACATTTCTCCATCAACCTTAAGAGCAATATTTCCATGCAAACTCCTCAGATAAGCTAAAGTGAGCAAGCTAGCTTTCTGTTCTGAGTTTGTCTTCTTTTTTCTGCCTGAAAGGTTAACAAAGCTGTCTCTGGTGTCTTTTGTGCCAAATAAAGAAAGAATTGCTGGTTCTTTTCGATTTCGTTTGACACCAGAGGCTAAACTAATGCTAGCCTGGTTGTATTTATTGGCCTATAACTCGGTGGCTAGGCTAGCAGTCAGGATAGGGCGACACCACAGAGATTCTCAGTGATTTTTTGATGTATTTGTAATGAATGCTGGGTATTGTAGTGAGAGGACACAGATAAAGACTGTGTTCTCATTAAAATTGAGACTTCTGTGAACTTAATCAGGCTGAGGGAGCCAGAATATTATGTAACACAACCTAGTTAGATTTTAATTTAGGAAAAGCACAGCAGCGTTTAGCTACAGTCCTCAAGAACACAGTGGAAACAGCCCATTATAACAAGAACCGTGTGCTCGTGTTTTTCCTTTGTTTATGTCTGACACAAGCCACCGAGCTTTCACCTGCGTGCCTCTTTATGACTTCTGTTTACAAATCCGCTGATGTGATAAAAATAACATGCTCTCTTTGCTTGTGTATTGCAGCCTCTGCAACAGCCCATGTGTTTTACGTTGTGCGTCCTTTAAGCGTCTCAGAAAAGTCTGCGCATTTTGGGTTGTTGTTCATTTGTCAGGGCTTGACTTTCTGTTGTGTGGTAGTCAGTAACACTGAGAGCTTCTGCTTCTCCTGATTAAATCATTAAGTGATCAATCTGGGAACAGAGAGTCTTTGTGTAGTGGCATGGAGAGGCTTGACTCATCGATGGCATTGATTAGTTTCAATCGGTGACCATACAGTACACATTAACATGACATTACATGTCCACCAGCCCCAGTTCACTCGGTCTGGTTTCAGTTGTACAGCAAAATGTCTAAAACGTTGTGTTCTTTAGGGTCACTGTGCCCATAGACCTCTAAAGCCATGTCATCATTCTCTATCTTCTTGCTGTCCTAAGGAAAAACATGAATCTCCAAAACAGCAATCTTAGGAGAATGCAAAAAGCATTTAACTTTTAATGTAAAGTGTTTTCGATCCAAGAAACTTTGGAAATTTTGGAGCATTCCTGTTGGTCCGTTCGTCATGAAATGTTCACACAATGCAAAGGAAAGCTTCTTTGTTCCCACATAAGGAGCTCTAAGTACTTTTTCTCTATGCGGAAAATGAATGGCGCTTTCAAAAATCGTGGTACTTGCAGTTTTTTTCTGAATGTCAACTGATCTGAATTACAAATAAACATGCAAGCTGCGCATTGAATTGACATTGTAAGACTGACAACCACACCAAAATACCTTGTGCAAACCAGCAATCTTTGTCCAGTGTGCTCATTAAGTTGTGTTAGCAGTTTATGCTGAGGTTGAAGTTTAACAGTATAGACTCACTTTCATGTGACGTCATTAGAAATGCACAGGAATGTCGGCTGTTTTGTAGTATGTATGTTGAAACTCCACAAAAATCTTTTAAATTTAAGGTATCAATTGACATTCAGGAGGAAAACTGCATGAATCGGGTTTTGGAACATTGCGGTAGCACTGTGGTAGCACTGTTTTTGAAAGTGCCATTCATTTTTCCCATAGAGAGAACCAGCTTAGACCCAGTCTTCCTTATATGGGCACGACACTGACTACAGAAGTCTATATTTGGTAGTGGCCTTTGACATTATGACACTATACCAAAGAGTGCCAAGTTAGCAGTTTATTTTCCATCAGGTTGAAAACACCTGCCACAAAACCACATTTGAGTTTGTCCTTCATCCTGGCAAGGCTTTCATTCCTCATTAGAACCTGCTGGTGCCATTTCAGCACCTAAGAATAAAACAGTTCTGCTGCAAAAGATAGCAGATCCCAAACGACACGGAGTCTCTTCTTGCTATTGTTATTGAGGACATACTGTTCCACTGATGGAAATAGCAGACACTTCAAGTTCCAGCTTCTCTCTTCCCACCCCCCTCTTCTTTTCCTCCAGTGTTTTTGTTTGGTTACTGCATTGTACCCAGCATTTTCACACTAATTTGGCATGCCTCTTCAAAAAAAAAAAAAAAAAAAAAGCTGAGCTGGGATGGATGAGCGCTGTCTCAGAGGGAGATGTATGGACACAGTCGTGGCTTTGAGACCGGTATGGTAATGATGTTTGCCTGAGCCGTGGCCTCCTATGGCGGTGATGTGTTGTCTGTAGCACCAGGGTGACACTCACAATAAACTCCGACGTGTAACAGGATCATGTGGCCTCCTCTGGAATCCCGCCCGAGAGACGAAAAATCAATTCAGCCAGAGCAGCCTTCCAATAAACATCTCATGTTTGACGTAGTAAACAAGCTCATATTTTTCTCACCAGCACTGACCCGGTGAGTGAAACCCCCGAACAACAGACGTTAGTCGTTTAAAAAAAAAAAAAAAAAAAAGTCTCCTGTTCGGTGGTTTCGGTCAGTTTATCCATGCTTGTTGGTTTTGAGTGTGTTTGAGTTGCAGATTTGAAGCGTGTAGGATGTTCACACCTCATTCTTGGAACAATGGAGTGTCTTTGTGAAGTCTCTGAGGTAAAAGATGGTCAGGTTGCTTCTTACAAGTCAAAGTCTGGAGTCTTAGAGGTGGGCAATATGACGCTATTTTGATGTATTATGTCCCAGTACGCTTTTCTGAGCATATCATGGATATCATCAGTGCTTAAAGAACATTGACCAACTGCTTATTTCATTACAAAGTGATCATAATTAGGCCTGTTCACTTGGAGTTAGCTGTTTGTAAAACATTAGATAAAATCATTGTACATTTAGGCCTATTGTAGTCCTTTTTTAGCAGGATTTTAGAGCATGTGGCACTACAGGTTCCATTTTATCTTATCTAACTTAACTACCTATCTAAC
>JAILXH010155864.1:2844-13037 GCA_023558415.1 Piaractus mesopotamicus
ACCCGTTGCTTTGACCTCTGTAGTCGTGAAATCCTTTGAGAGACTGGTGCTCACCCATCTGAAGAACATCACAGATCCTCTGCTAGACACTCTGCAGTTTGCATACCAGGCAAACAGGTCGGTGGACGACGCACTGAACATGGGACTCCATCTTATTCCCCAACAGCTTGAACATCCAAGAACTTATGCAAGAATTCTGTTCTTGGACTTCAGCTCAGCATTTAATACGATCATCCCAGAACAGCTACACAACAAACTACTCCAACTCAGCGTGCCAACCGCCTCCTGCCAGTGGATCACCAACTTCCTCACTGGCAGAGAGCAGCAGGTGAGGTTAGGAAAGTTCACCTCAAACACCCAGATCATCAGTACGGGCGCTCCACAGGGTTGTGTTCTCTCACCATTGCTCTTCTCACTGTACACGAATGACTTTACCTCCGCGGACCTCTCAGTCAAAATCCTGAAGTTTGCAAATGACACTACAGTCATTGGTCTCATCCGAGACAGTGACGAGTCTGCTTACAGGCGGGTGGTTGACCAGGTGGTCCTTTGGAACAACCAGGTGCTGAATACAGTGAAAACAGTGAAGATGATAGTAGGCTTCAGTAGATGACAGGAGCCCTCCAACTCTGTCAGCACTCACCATCCTGGACAGAACTGTGGAGTCCTGCAAGTTCCTGGGCACAACGATCACCAGGGACCTGAAGTGGGACAGTAACATCAGCTCCATCATCAAGAGAGCCTAGCAGAGGATGTACTTCCTGCATCAGCTGAGGAAGTTCAACTCCCCCAGGAGCTGATGGTGCAGTTCTACACAGCCATCATAGAGTCTGTCATCACCATGTCCATCACAGTGTGGGGCAGCTCAGCCACCAAGCATGACCTCCACAGACTGCAGTGCATCGTCAGGTCTGCAGAGAGGACAATTGGGGTTAAGTTGCCCACATTGCTGGAACTGCATGCCTCCAGAACCAGGAAGCATGCAAAGAAGATCTCCACTGACTCGTCCCACCCCGGACACCACCTGTTCCGCTTTGGCCAGATGAGGATCAGGACATCCAGGCTACAGAGAAGCTTCTTCCCACAATCCATGACTCTCTTGAACAGATAATTATTGCATATGCACAATATTCCAACTTCTGAACTGCACTTCTAAATATATTGGTATATAGCAGGGGTATTTAATTAAAATTCAAAAAGGTCCACACACACACTCATCATCTAAACCGCTTATCCTACTGGGTCATGGTATGGTGCTGAAGCCTATCCCAGCTGTCATTGGGCGGAAGGCAGGATACACCCTGGACAGGTCACCAGTCCATCGCAGGGCATCAAAAAGGTCCAGTTAAAGAAAATTTCCTCAAGCAAAGGTCCGGAACATCATAGTCATGATTCAGTGGCATTAACCGAATACTGAAGCAGCCTAGTAGTTATATCAGCAGCAAGTCAGTAGTCAGCAACTGAATGTCAAATCAAATAAAAGTACAATTTAATAATATTTCAACAATATTTGTCACTTTTCACACTGAACTGGAACAATAACAAATACTCCAAATAAATGTTCTTTTCTCACTTCAAGTAAAAACAAGGGCTGTGTTTAAAAAATAAAACAGAAAGCTTTTGAAAAAATGTGCCGCTGAAAGTGCTTAATTTTAGAAAAAGTAAATAGGTAAATCATTATTGTGAACTCAGCTTCACATCCTAACAGTGAACCGAACTTAAACCTAACCAGTTTATAAATTAAAAAATCTCACATCCTAACAGCTGATCAGCTTCAACACCACCTTTTCTCTTTCTTTGACGCTTGTATGATTTTTGTAACGCACGCGATTGGTGTGTGAGTTTCCTGGGCCACTAATTCATTACCGTAAATGCTAGAAAAGTTACGCTGTTTAAAATAGAAATACTCCGTTAAATCACACACACACACACACATCATCTAAACCGCTTATCCTACTGGATCGCGGTGGGGTGCTGGAGCCTATCCCAGCTGTCATTGGGCGGAAGGCTCCGTTAAATCAAATAATTCTCAATAGTTTATCGGTTATAAGTCCGGGTCCGGGTAGGGCAACGTCTGGGTCCGGACCCGGACCGCGGTCCGCCTATTAGTGACCTCTGGTATATAGGATCACAGACCAGTGTTTTATGTAGCACCTTACTTACCTGCCTTATTACCCCACTTGTCTGATTTATGTCTTCCTTTGCCACTATACACCCTTTAACTGGTGCTGCACTCAGCACTTAAACTTAACACACATACTTTACACAATGTAAGGTTTACAGGTGTGTGTGTGTGTGTGTGTGTTTTGTGTGTGTGTGTGTATGAGTGAGTGATGGCCCGAGTGTATGATAGGAATGCATGGATTATTTTATTTTATTTTATATTTACTACATGTAAAATGTTTGTCAGATACTGTGCACTGTGAGCTGCTTTGGCTGTCTGCTGCTCCCTGTCCTCATAGATAGATAGATAGATAGATAGATAGCAGTTATAATAAGGGTGATACAATATATACAAAACACCTATCTACAGGCATATACACAAATAGAAATATACAAAAATATGCAATAAGATCTATAACCTGAGATAAATAAAAAGGCAGTGCAATAATGAATGTACAAGGAGGCTCAAGTAACAGCATATAATGACAATACTGAAAAAATTGTCATTATATTACTGAACAAAAATGTGCAGAAAGTGCAATATGTTGTTTATCATCCTGTGAAACAATAAAAATTCTTGATCACAAAAAAAAAGAAAGAAATTAAACTCACCTGTGCAACATTAGAGAGAAGTTATTCTTACTGTGTCTTCTTCCACCTCCATTTTGGTCCAATAATGTCACCCAATCAACCAAAGCCCCTAAACATTCTGTGCCCTTTGTTTCTCAACTTGCATTCTAAAGCCACTTTTCCGCCACATGGTACCGGCTCGACTTGACTAGACTCTACTCGCCTTCTTTGGGTTTCCATTAGGCAAATCTGGTACATGGTACCTGGTACAATTTTTGGTATCACCCCCGTCAAATGGGGACTTGAATGGAAAGGCTTCTCCACCCCATTTACTGTGGCAACTCAGTAGCCATCCAGATTGTCAATAAGGACACTTCAAAAGGCCAATGCCTTCAAATGGCCAAGTCCTATCAAATTACTTATCATCACATCCCTCACAAACTTCTGATATAGCACTCAGATATAGCACTCATACATCTGGGCACAGATAATTACCCATGGGGACCATAAAGTAACAACTCCTGGTTGTGAAGGGAAACCAAAATTCAATTAAGAGCATATTGAAGATGCTTTTTAATACCTAATGTAAATGTGCAGGAGATGTTTTTTCGATGACCAGGTATAAATATGTCCTGATTAAAGTTGCATTTAATAGCTGCTGTAAAGCTTAAATGTTCTGGTGTGTCACAGGGGGAACCAGGTCCTGACGGCATTGCTGGCTTTCCTGGAGATCGTGGCCTGCAGGTGTTTTGTATATTCCTCGACTGCAGAGTAAATTCTAGTTTCACCCATGTTAGTTAACTCTGCCACCCTGGACTATACGCTTTGGTTGTGTATGTCTGGAAAGATAATGCTGTTTTATGTTTACTAGCTAAATATTAACTTGATTTTTTTTTTTGTTTGTTTGTTTTAGGGGAAACCAGGGAAAGATGGGCCACCAGGTCCCAAAGGAGATGATGTACGTGTTTTTGCTTGATACTGATTCTAAAGTATATCTACAGCAAGTTTGTCAAAAAATGAGCTCTACTGTTGCACCTGTTGCCAGAACCATTGTCCTAAATCAAACCATTTTAGATGATTCTTCTGTTCTTCTCAGACTTGTTGTATCTCATTTTAACAGGGAGAAAGTGGAATTGAAGGAGAAATAGGGGAACCTGGTCTACCAGGACCTGCAGTAAGTCTTTACTGCATTGGTTCTGAAGAGGGGTTTACATATACATTGTATTTTTCAAATGTCTTTATGAAATCGCAGGGTCTTGCAAAGTTGTTTGAATGTTATTTTAGGGTACCACTGGAAAGCCAGGAAAACCTGGACCCTCAGGTGATCCAGTAAGATTACCTAAACTAGTCCCTTTAAATTTTACTTATGCATGTTTAGTTTAGCTTATAGAAAAATGTGGTTTCTTATTAAAACAATTATGCTGTCTTTCTGTTCCTGTGTTCCTGCATCTAACTGTTTTGTTCAGGGTATTAAAGCACAACAAGGTGAGAAAGGTGATCCTGGTCCCAAAGGAGGTCAAGTAAGTTTCTGAGGCCATTTCTGAAGAATCACCTAAAACTCCTATTCAGAAAAGAATCTAGATGTCAATATTGGAGGCTTGTCTCTGTGTTTTACAAGGGTCCTCTTGGTCCTCCTGGTAAACGTGGATTTAGAGGTCGAGGGGGTCATTCTGGTGTTCAAGGAGAAAAGGGCCCAATTGGACCTGCTGGGCCACCAGGACCTCAGGTCAGCTTAGCTTGCTCATTCTTTAGTTTGTTACTTTGCTTAAAATGAGCCTTCTAAAAGCCACTGTAATCATATTTATTTCTGTAGGGCTTGGAAGGAAGCACTGGAGAGCAGGGGAAACAAGGCAAGGATGGACTAAAGGTAATAAAAGTGCTCTAGGGCATGGGTTCACAACTCCCACTATGCTGGATAGTTGAAACATTTCCTTGGCCCAGCACACCAGATCCAGTTCATGAAAATGTGATAATCAATGATTAGAGGTGTTTTGGGCAGGGAATAGTTAAAACTGTGCTTGACAGTGGGTCCCCAGGACTGTAGTTGAGAACCACTGCTCTAGAGAAAGCTTACTAGTCACATACAAATGTCTAGAAAACGTTTTCTGGAACAATAATGCCACTGTCTTCAGGGAGATCGAGGCCTTCTTGGTATACCTGGAGTTTCTGGACCTAAAGGTGACAAGGTACACAAGACGAAAACTACTTGTCTGCTAATGTTTCAACAGACTGTATTTGGAGGCAACCCCTTAAAATAATATTAGACAAGACACAGAAACTGCAGAGCTTGTTGTAAAATATTGATAATGTCAAGACTTTTTCTTGTATTCAAAAGGGTCGCACTGGACAAAGTGGATTCTCTGGTTTTCCTGGACCTTTGGTAAGATGACGTTTGTAATGAAATACTGACTGCAGTCAAGATAATTAATATTTCTAGTAATGGTTCTCGTGCTCATTGTAGGGGCCAATGGGAAAACCAGGAGAGCGAGGACCCGAAGGAGATCCTGGTATTAAGGTTCCCGTGTACATAAGAATTCTAATTTTGTTGTTAAAAGCATTTTTTGACATTTTATTTATGTTTTTAATTCCTCAAATGCTCTTTTGGAATTTTGAACCTCATTATTATATGATTGTCTTCAATACAATCACTTCAGTACAATCACTAATAATTTTCCAACTGTGTGGCATTTTTGGGTTTGTTTAAAATGTCCTGGTTTGGGTTTGCAGGGTAGTCCAGGGCTCCCAGGAGTAGTTGGATCTAAAGGCCTGAAGGTATAGTACTGTCCCTTTTATGGTTTAGGATTTCTATTTGATTTTTTTTTTTATTACAGAATCTTTAAAATATATACATTCATTGCTAGTATGCTGTGGTGAATGAAGCAGCTTTGATCATGTGGCATTGTGCCGTGGCCAGGGGCATCACAACCTCTAATGCAGTCAACAAGTAGCAGGGACATCATAACCCGTAACACCCTCATCCAACAGAAGGACATACTAAGCCCCAACCCAGCCCACCAGCACAAGGGACATCTTACCCAAGATGGTCATCTAAAAGCGGGGACATCCTAACCCAATTCTCTAGCTTGTTAACCGCCATCCCAGTTTTTCAGCAGCAAGGACATTTTAAGCCCCAACCCAGTCATCCAACAGTAGGGACATTCAAATTCCCAACACATTTGTCAAACAGCAGAGATTTCCCTAGCCTGATCATCCAACAGCAGGGATTTCCTAACCTCTAACCTGATCATCTAACGCCAGGGAAATTGTAACCTTTATCCTAGTTCTCCAGCAGCAGGAGCATATCCTAACACCACACCCAGTCCTCCAGCAGCAAGGACATCTAAACTTCCAACCTAATCCTCCAGTAGTAGGGCCATCCTAACCTCCAACCCAGTTGTCCAACAGCATGAACATCGTAACTCCCAACACAGTCCTCCAGTAACAGAGACACCTTGGCCTCTATTCCAGTCCTCCAGCAGAAGGGCACTGTAACCCCTATCCCGGTGCTCCAGTAGTAGGGAATTCATAACCCCTAAACCCCTCACGCAACGGCAGGGACATCCTAAGCACTAGTCCAGCCATCCAACAGTAAAGACATGCTAACCCCAACCCCCTCATCCAACAGTAGGGATATCCTAACCCACAACCCAGCCCTCCAGCACAAGGGACATCGCAACCCAAACTGGTCATCTAATAGCAAGGACATCCTTACCCAGTTCTCTAGCTTGCTAACCTCCTTCCCAATTTTTCAGCAGAAAGGACATTTTAAGCCCCAGCCCAGTTATCCAGCATTAGGGACGTTCAAACTCCCAACACATTTGTCAAACAGCAGAGATTTCCTAACTCCCTAAACTGGTCACCCAACAGCAGGGACATTGTAATCTTTACCCCAGTTCTCCAGCAGCAGGGGCATCCTAATACCCCATTTAGTTATCCAACAGCTTTCAGCAGTAAGGACATCCAAACTCCCAACCCAGTCCTCCAGCAGTAGGGCCATTCTAACCCCCAACCCAGTTGTCCAACACCAAGGACATCCTAACTCCCAACCCAGTCCTCCAGCAGTAGGGCCATTCTAACCCTCAACCCAGTTGTCCAACACCAAGGACATCCTAACTCCCAACCCAGTCCTCCAGTAACAGGGACATCTTAACCCCCAGCCCAGTCTCCAGTGCCAGGGACATTTTAACCCTTTCCTCAGTCCTCAGGCAGCAGGGAAATTGTCATCCAGTGCCCAAGCAGTGGGGGCATTCTAGCTCCTGATACATTCCTCCAACTGCAGTGAGATCCTAACCCCCAACCTAGTCCACTTGCAGCAGGGACATTCTTACCCTCAACCTGGTTGTCCTATAGCAAAGATATCTTAACCCCTGATAGCATAGGATGCTAAAGCCACCAGTGTGAAACACTGGCCACAGGGATATAAACCTCCCTAGCATTGGGCTGTGAAGCTGTGGAATTTTGCTCTCTTTAGTAATGGAGCACCATCCAATACCTTTGGTATGAGTTGAAGTGCCTTTTATGTTTGTAAAAAGTCTGGCTTGCAAGACTACACAACCGTCTAATTCAAACCTCAAAGAGCAGGGATAGCACAACCCCTAAACCTGTCCTTCAACAGTAGGGACATCCCAATCCCTAACCTGCCTAACTCAGTCGTCCAACAGAAAGATCGTCATAACCCCTAACCCAGTACTCAAAAAACAAGGACAATCTAATCCCAACCCAGTTCTCAAGGAACAGGCTCATCCTGACCCTTAACCCTCTGCGGTCCATGAACTCACCCACACTTCAAATTCTATGTTTCAATGTGCAGTAATACAGCACA
The DNA here is from genome assembly GCA_023558415.1 of Piaractus mesopotamicus. NCBI lineage: Eukaryota > Metazoa > Chordata > Actinopteri > Characiformes > Serrasalmidae > Piaractus > Piaractus mesopotamicus. The sequence goes on from JAILXH010155864.1 coordinate 10,400, forward strand.
GAAATACAGTTCAAACATTTGCTGAATCTGTAGAGTCGCCCTTTCCATTCCATCTTATCATGAGATCGTATGTGACTCACATCTGGAGTTATTAGGCTATGAAGAGGGGCTGAGATACACGTCATCTGCCTCTTGGTGGATTCATGTTTCTGTGTACATTCTGTGTGAAACTGACCAATCGACACTCAGGAAATCACTAAGGACTGTCCATCACACCAGAAACCCTTCATTCTTCATTCAGTCCACATCGGAGACACGTGTGAAATGGCGTACAGAGAGTTTACAGCTGCTGAAGTTGCTGCAGGGGTTTGTAAAGTAGTGATGAAGATAATGAAGCATTTTGATATGAATCATATGAGGATCATGTTATATGAAAAAAAAAAGCCTTTAAAGGAGGATTTAAGAAGATATGCAAAAATCAAGAAAACGCCCTCTGACTCTTAGAGGGTTAATCAATTGTTCAAGAGTCAGGGACACACCTTGTGTGTGACCTTGTCTCAGTACTCAAAGAGTGCTCCCTCTGTCTAAGCAATATGGTCATAGAGACATAAGACTAACCCTGCTTAAAAGATTTAATTTTATGTTTATCTTTATTTAGGGCCTGCAAGGTTTTCCAGGCAGTCGAGGGCCGGATGGGATTCATGGTACCCCTGTAAGTTAGCTACATATTGGAGATTCTCTGGTAAATAAGGGCACATCGTACTGTAGAAGCTAAGTAAAGTTCCATTGCTTTTCAGGGACCCACAGGACCACCAGGACCCAATGGAGAAGCTGGTCCTTCAGGTGCAAAAGTAAATAACAGACAGTGTTTGCGAAGAAAAGTTGACAATTAATTCTACAATGTTCTAGGTTTATATGCCACACATTTTCTCTGTTTGTCCAAGCAGGGTTTACATGGAATGCCTGGTGATCCTGGTGCCCAAGGTCCTGTGGGAAAAAGAGTGAGGATTTTGTTCACCATTATCCTTTTATCAAAAAGTCTTCATCAAAAAACTTCAGGACAAATGTTTACATACCAATGTAATTTTTTAACAAAGCTGAATTTCACTAATATGATGCTGGGTTTTAAAATGTTATGCATGAAAAGTGACTTTTTTATTTTTTTGCAGGGGGATCCTGGAATTAGGGGACTTACTGGTGAACCTGGAAAGCCTGGAGTAAAGGTAAATATTGCCATAAAAACAGTGTTAAAGTACTTTAAAGCAGCTGTGCCTGAATTTCTTCCTAGAGATTTGCCTCTTGTAGTTTTGTTCCAGCCGTGATTTGACATATCTGGTGCCTGTTCCTGAACACTGCGATTAGCTGGGCCTTGTAACAGAAACATCTGTACTCATCTGTCAAATATTATATGTTTTGTTATGATTACAATTTCAGTTAGGATCTTGTTTAGGACAGTAGCCGTTATAGAATAACATGTCCAAACTCATAACATATTTTACCTCTGGATGGGAAAAGAGTATTACAGAACCATCATAACTTGCCAAAATATCCTAAATACTGTTGTAACTTTAAAGACAAATAATAACCTATATTCTAAGCTTCCATCTCTACCTTTAGCCTGTTTTACTGTAGATTAAACATAATGCTTCTTTCATATGTAGTTGTAACTGGTAGTACAAGTTTACTTACATTTATTCACATTGTAAAAAGAAGTTTCACTTGTAAGAGTGATGTTTTTTTTTTTTTTAACTCGGTTCATAAATATAAACCGACCTCAGTTGAGTAGCTGAGGATTTCCAAATTTGAGATACAATAGGATAGAAAGTTTCTATAATACAAAAAATAATAGAAAAAAGTAATCCAGATAGTGTTTTGGCCCAAACGGTTTCGTCCAAAACTTCAGCTTGCAGCTTGATTTGCAACTAGTTTTCCGCACTCTTGTATTGCAGCACATGTTTAAGGTCAAAATGTACTCTTAGTAGCTTTAGGTTATTGCTAACATGTGGGCAAACGTGTTTTCCTCAGGGCACCAAAGGCAGAGAAGGAACAAAGGGGCTTCCTGGCAGCCTAGGACAGAAGGTTAGCAGTGCAGTAGTTTTTCCCATTTTTTTTTCCTGGAGATATAATATTTCATGTTGAGAAGTTAAGATGTGGAGTTCATTAACCTTATTTTTTCACAGAATGTCTAGTCTTTGTGGGTCAGAGTTCAGAATTTTGCTGATTTTCCTTGTTTTAAACATCTGGTTGGCACTCACTAATATAATAACTGCATTAATTAATTAATCTGAGTTTAATCAGATACGTTTTTGCATGGAAATGTGTGCTGGACTGTGGCCCTACTGGAGTTGGCCATCCTGGCCTGTGGGAACGCATTAACACAATACAAATATTTTAGATCTCACTTAAGAATTAATGTCTTACCAGGGCTGTCATATGAGTAACAGGGTTCACAGGGTTCACAAACCTTAAAGTGAAATTCAGATGATTTCCATAGAGAGAATAGTTTCGGATTTTCACCACCGATGTCCAGTGAGAGCAACAGTGGCTGCGTGTTCTAGCCAATGAGCGTATATATCTTACATATCAGGTAAACAGCCAATGAGTGCATATATCATATACACAGATCAGGCATAACATTATGACCACCTCCTTGTTTCTACATTCATTGTCCATTTTATCAGCTCCACTTACTATATAG
>JAILXH010155932.1:2856-13784 GCA_023558415.1 Piaractus mesopotamicus
GCCTAGTGCAAAGACTACCCCTGCTGGCAGGTAGTGTTCTCCTGACAGCCGCCAAACCCACATTCATCCATCAGATAGCCAGAAAGTGTGATTCATCACTCCAGTGAACTTAGATGCTCTCTTTTCACAGTAATTGCACTTAGAGGGGGCAGATCTAGCAGGGCAGAAATTTCATAAACTGACTTGTGGCAGAGGTGGCATCCTCTGATAGTGCCACATTTAAAGTCACTAAGCTCTTCAGTATGACCTATTCTGCTGCTGATATTTACCATGGAGACGACGTGGTTATGTGCTTGACTTTATACACCTGTTAGAAATGGGTGTAGCTGAAACACCTGAACTCAATAATAAGGACGGGTGACCACATACTTTTGACCATATAGTGTAGATGAGTCCTCACAAGTAACATGTCCATGTGAATGTGTAAAATTGTAATAAATTGCGACCTGGTAGGATTTGCTGTAAGCTACCAGCGGTGATGCGTGATATGTGACCATTAATCATTGTTTTGTAGCGACTTTCTTAAGTGAGATGAGCAAATTGATTGATTTGCATGTGAAAACAAACATTTTCATCTTCACACAAAAATAAACTGAATCGTAAGTAATTAGGAATATATGTTTTTGAAGACAACTCCTGTGTTCTTTTGACTATTTGTATGTCAGCATGTGACTCTAATTTCAATCACAATTTTCATGATTCTTGCTTACGTCTGATTTTCTTGTGTGTTGTTCCATAGTTGAAAACTGAATCAAACCCTCAATTTTCAGAGAACCGTGGTCAACAAAAAATATCCAGCCAACAGCATCCTGTGGGCAGCATCCTGTTAACATTTGATGAAGGACTAGAGGATGACTAACGCAGTTTGTGTTTTAATAGCTCATCTGTTGTGCAGCAACAGGTGTAGTAATAAAGTAATAAAGTAATTATTCAATCAGTTTGTTCACAAAAATTCTGTTGGGTAAACTGAATTAAACTACTACACTGCAAAAATGGTTCATCATCAGTTCTTAATAATAAGCAGTTTTACTGGTCAGATTATAAATACAAATATACTGAATGAAGCAATGCAAAGCAAATTGCAACAAAATGAATATTTTACATCAATTTAAACCTAAAAAATACTTCAAACTACTTCCACTCTGTTCCACTTTTTACAGTGCACAAGAATATGAGAGTATGTATGTGTTTCACAAATTAGGTTTCCTTGATGGTTTTGTGGTGCTTTGATTTGTAAGATAAAATGAAGTATTCCTTTTTGTTCTATTAAAAATGAACTACATTTTTAAGTAAGATAATTAGGTCGAACTTCATTTTTAACCTTAATATAAATAATATAGATATTTCTTCATCAATGAGATCAGAAACTTCACTGTTAGAAGATTTGGAATTATGGTCATTCCTTGCCATAGTTCACCATCTGCTAGGTCCATCTGTTTAGGAGTGAAAGACTTTCCAAACACCAATATTCTTTTACAGCTGCATCCTCTACTGAATGATAGATCCCAACAAAGAGTAATAAAAGAGCCTTATTTATTTGTAGGATAAAAATAAAAAACAGTATCTGTAATGAACACTTGTCTTGTTAACAGTATTAAACTTTGTAAATTAAGTGGAAAAACGGACTGTGAAGAGATTTATGAAGAGAAACATGGCCATCTGTTGGTAATAGACAGCAATGACACGCAGTGCTGATCAGTTTGTTGACTAGTAATACACCTTCCAGCTGGTAGCCTTGTGCGTTGATATTTGGAACCTTTTATATTTGAAATGCTTTTAAAAATCAAGGTGCCAGAAAGGGTTCCTTGCGCAATTCCCTAGAAGAACCACTTTTGTTTCCTTAGTAAACTTTTCCATTGACGGTTCTTGGGAGAACCACATTTGTAAATGTGACTAGTGCATGTAAAGAACCCCTACATGATGTAAAGGGTGTAGGAAGAACCCTTAACTCATTGAACTTTTACATTACAATGAAGAAAAATCTTAAAAAGTTCTTCACAGTCACTGATCACATTTTCAGAAATGCTTCTTTAAGAAACCAACAGTGGTTTTCAGTAGCATTGCTCGAAGAACTTTGTGGCACCTTTAAAAAAATCTATGCGTTACTTTGAACCATTGAATCTTTGCAAAGCACCAGCTGGAAAGTCTTTATTTAAGCGGCTGTGAATTAGAGGAAGTTCTGCACATCGAGTAGTATCAGTAGCGCATGGTTTCAAAGTTCTGAGGAAAGAGGAAAAAAAAAGTGCACATAGTGGTTGGAGGAAGTGAATAGCAGAGAGACTACTTTTATTAAGCAATTTCTTTATGCGTGGATATGAATGATATGCTCGTCTGTGCACGAAAAATGCACCAGTAACATGAGAAAGAGACAAATAAGCTTTAACAACATGATAAAATCACAGACAGGATACCACACCTGTGATGGCTTTCTCAGTTATGTGGTCCCCTTGCACATTAACTGCTAATGATAAACATCCGAGTATGCAGATTTGATTTGAAAGAAAAGCTTCGCAGAAAGGCCTCCGGTAGTTTGCAGTGAATCAGAGCAGACCTTGGTTTCTGCATTTTTATGAGAATATATTTTCCTTATGGGGATCAGCAATTTCTCTTGTCCTTACATGGACATTACCCAAAAAAACAAAAAACAAACAAACAAAAAAAAAACAGCAAACAAAAAGTACACAAACACACAGTACTGTGCAAAAGTCTTAGCCGTTTGAGTAAATATGTAAAGCCTTTTTTTTTTAACTGAGCAGTAGCAGAATATTTGTTACAATGTTATTACAAATATTTTAAAATAAAATAGTAAATACAAACATACAAATAAACACTTTGCAATCTTAAGTCTTTTAGCTTAACCAATTCCAAAACTCTTCTCAAGGAAGCCCACGATTTAAAGTTACCAACCAATACCTAGTTTATCTAATTAACCCTTAAATTAAATTGAATCGGGTGTGCTGTTCATGGAATTTAACAAATGCATGCAATGGCTGAAGTGCACTGAGAGGTCAGGACCAAACCTGTGTTTCTCTAACTGTATTCTTATACTCTAACTGTATTCTTATAACCAAGATTTTAATAACTTTTTTGTATTTAATTACTTTGTACAGTGCTTAATGTTAATGTTGTATAATGTTGTGTAGTATTTTTACCGGCAAAACACACACAAACTGCAACACATATACCAGAACTGCAAAAACATCTTAAAATAAGGAACTCCTCTCTATTGCCACAACGTCCTCATGCAAAGGAACAAGAAGCACACAGTACTTGGGCAAACATTTACCAGAATGATGCTGATTTCACAAAATGTAGAAACTTAAAGCCACAATTTGAGAGACTTACCAGTATCCAGTTTTCCAAAAGAAAAAAAATGTACGGTGTTGGGGAGGGACTGGGGCATGATACCAGATTTCACCTTTTCCTAATTGCTACACTGCTGCCATCATTCTCCTTCAGCTGTGTTTGAGATACTCTACAATGGTAAATGGCTGCTAGCCTTGCTTCCACAGGGGCATATGGTAGTAGTTTGGTGGTCCTAAAGATAAATCCAATTATTAGAATCTTTGGTAGTCTAATGATACACAGAATACATGTCTGATACACAGAATACAGACCTTTAACAAGCAATCTTTTAATATTCCTAGTACAGTAAAAAAAAAAAATCTCTGAACAGACATATAGTAAATTCAGCAGCTGTTGGCAGTGTCAACAGAAATGGCATGACAACGTGAGATTCACTTTGAGATAGTGACTACCTCTGTGGTTTATGCTAGTAGCATGTTAAGAGCTGTGAGTGCAATCTTAACTCTCTATCATGGCTAATGGTGCACTTAAGAAAAGTTTGTGCTTGTAAACGACTAAAAGTGAACCTTCATTCCCCCAGTGAACAAACGTCGCTTATCAATGTGACTGCATGAACAATTGACAAATTGCAAACCACCATATGTTCTTCTATGTTGCAATCAAAATGGGGCAACATTTCAAAAGAGGAAGGAACATAGACACAAGCACACACTTTCTTAAACACGCCCCTACTGAATCCACAGATAGGACCAGAGGAAACACTCCCTCTCTAATTGTTTCAAATACCAGCTCTAACTCTCTGCGCCCCCGCACACAAAGCTTGGAGACTTTACCTTCACCTCATGTCAATGTCAGCAGGTAGACCTCCTCAGCAACAGGTAAGCCTCAAGTAATATCTCCACTAAGATTATCTCCAGTAATCCCACCGTGACAAATCATATTTTGTCAGGAAATGGCTAGATCTTAGCAAGGTATGCTGGTCATAAATTAGAATAAAAGGGAAAGAGTCTAGGTGTGTTCTCATACCGTGCATGCACCTTGGATGGGTGTAGGCAGGCTCTGAATGGTAGGTCCGTTCTGCTTGTTGCTGCCTGAGGCAAAAAGGGCTAGCATTCCTTTAACCTGACACCTCTGCTTTAGGAAATGCGTTACTGAAGTCACATACTTAAATTTTTTTTTTTTTCATTTGTAGTTAATCAAAAACTGCCAGACTATATAATATCACAATGCATTATGTAACACAGAAGGGAAGCAACAGTTGCTTAATGATGTGTAATAATAATAATAATGTGCAATATATTACAATAGATATATTATTATCTGTAATATATAATAATCTTACTTCATACTTCATCATACTTCTCCATTATATCCAATCCTAGACATCTTCCTAGGCAATAGCTGTCAGGACACCATGGCTTAAATGTCGTATCTTTAAAATAGGTTTTTTCCTTTAGACTGTTAGAAGGTTCAGGGGATCGATGTGCAATATATTTCCTTTATGTAATACTGAAATGGTAGAGTGATTACGTGTCTTGGTTCACTTCACCTCTTTGTGGTTACTGGTTAAATATCACAACTTTAACCACAGCGTTCCATAAAAGGCTTATTCTGCACTGCTGCTTTTCATGTCGAACCAGTCTTCCTCTTCCACAGAAGACTGTGCTTCATGCAGTATATATAACCGTCATAATAATGAAAAGATCCATAGCATTTTGTGCATTTGCAAAGAACACATAATTAGGCCTTGTCACTCTATTCATAGTTTTTTGGTCTTTTCAAAAGCTCAGACAAAAGTAAATATTGGGTTGCATATAGTGCACTCAATACAGAAATATCTAGAAGTATTGTGATATATTTTTGCCATATTGCCCACCCCTATTTTGGAGAATCCTCCACCATGAAACAGTCAGCAAGGCTGGAGTATTTAAAGAGAAGAAACTTGACCAACATACATTTTAGAGTAGAGAGATGCACCTTGTGATTTATAGTTTGAAATGTATTCAAGAAATTCACCACTGGATACTGATGCGTGGCTGTGTTCATTTCACTCCTTACAGTGATTCAATGGCTGGTGAGCAGTCGAGTTCCAACGACTCCAATACCTACCCTAATGAGGCGGCACGGGTGAGCCAGATGGTGGCGACTGTGCTGATCTTCTTCGTGGGTGTGACTCTGAACGGCCTGGTGGTTTGGGTCCTGGGATTTCGTCGGGCACGACATAGTGGTGCCGTAGGGGGCGAAACACAGGGTGCTGGAAGTTTCCGAGTATACGTAGTGAATTTAGCCTTGGCTGATCTAGTGCTCCTGTTACGTACACCACTTATGCTAGGCTACCTGGCACACCACTACAGCTGGCCCTTTGGTCAGACTTTGTGCCAGCTGATCATGTTCCTGCGCTGCCTGGGATTGTACGGAGGAGCCTTTTTGCTGAGCGCCGTAGCGTTGGAAAGGTGCCTGTGCTTGATGCGGCCTGTTTGGGCTCGACTAAGGCGCCCACGCTGGGTTGTGCCCCTAGTCTGCGCTGTGCTGTGGTTGATAGCTGCTGCCCTGTCTGTGCCCTACTTCTCAGTGAGTGGTCTTTCCCTTTGGCAGAACCGGACACAGTGTGTGGAGAATTCTGGCGAAGCTACAACTGGCCTGATCGTGCTTGAGACTGCAGTAGGTTTCCTCCTTCCATTTGTGCTTTTCGTATCCTGCAATCTGGTGGTACTATTTGGTGCAAGAAGTGCTGAAAGAAGGGCGTCGACGACCTCCACACCCGTTTCCTCCCCTACCTCTCCAAACGCACCTATTTACCCATCACAGAAGATGACCCGCCTGTACCGGATTCTCTTCTTCACCATGCTCCTGTTCCTCACCTGTTGGGTGCCCTACTTCATTTGTCGTTTTCTGAAGGCACTGTCCTACGGGAGGGTAGGTTGGGAAAATATTCAAATTGGGGCATTTAAGGGTGCATACGCAGCACTGTTCCTGGTTTACATCAAAAGTGCTCTCAACCCAATCCTGTATGCCTTCGCTGCTCGTGGACTGCGTCGTACCGTCCGGGACTCACTGTTCTCAACAATTGAGCGAATCTTTAATGAGGACCTGTCAGAGTCTCTGCGCAGGAAATCCTTACGACGAAGAGACTCACAGTTCTAAGAAAGTGCTGCAAGTGGACAGTACAGAATGTTTTGCTTGCGCTCTTGAGAATGCTTGGTTCAAATCGAGGGAAGGGTAACTTACTTCTGGACAGACACAGCACATGGACAGCAATTAAGTTACTGGACTAAGTAATACAGACATTGGGCAGGAAAAGACCACATGGTCAAGTCCTGATAGTGTCACCTCACATTTCTATCATTCTTTGAAACTGATTTTCTTTCTCCAAAGAGTAAACTATTCATCTTAAGATTTCATCACTGGTGAACAAGGGTATGCAAACTTCAAAAAGTCAAAGCCACCTTGCAAATCTATTCAAGGGGAAGCATGTATATAACTACACATCAACCAAATTAATAGTGAACATGCTTGTGTAAATAGCTCCAAACTGCTACAATTTGTGTGTGTAAAATCCTAGGTATGAAATGCAACATATGAACTATGAACTATATGACTGCAGAGGAGAGAAAACACATTTAAGTTTTTTTTCTTTCATCTGTAGACATGCTGCATTATTTTCCACCACTGTAATTTCATATTTTATTTTGGTGTGATTGAGTGTCTGAAGTCTGAAGCAGAAAATGTTAAAATCTAAACAGCCCACAGGGATGGTAGACATACTTTTTCAGTAAGGGCATTAATGTTTGGCAACTTAAAAGCTGTTTCAGTATTTAAGTGTCAAATTATTGTTAAAAGTTTAAAAAAGAAATGGATACAATACAGTTACAAGTGGACAACTGTAAAATATTGTGTCAACTAGGAGTCTTTCGACACAAAACATTTTGCATTATTCTTGAGGCTGTGAGCAGACTTGACAAAGCAATTTCATTTTGCATGTGAAGCAGGCTGTGTGTAAAACATGTTACGGAAGTTATGCCACATTAGTCACAGCAACATTTCCTTCTTATAGGTAGAGAAATTAACAGACAAAAAAAGCTAAAAATCAGAGCGCACTTTTAAAATGTGATTTAAGTGCAATCATCAAACTGTGGTACAGTGCTCAAGGTTTTATTTCAAATGGTAGGTACAAGTAAAACCATAACAGAAAAAGACAGGAGTTAAAACTGGATTACAGTAATATTCTGAATAGTGTAACATTGATATTTTATGCTTGGTCAGACCTATGTATTTGTATGCCTTATAATGTGATTATGAAATAAAAACAATTATTTTGTTTAAAATCTGTATTCAAGCACAGTATTATTTTATTATCAATTATATCTACATACAATTTATAACAGAGCCGACAACACAACAAAATCTCATTCTCTTGTAATAAAATACTTTTACAAAAAAAAAAAAAATTACAGGACACTGTCCCCACTGTCTGTAGTCACAGGGTGTGCCAATAGCAGATCTGCCTGCTTATGTGCCATTTCCAGGAAGGCGTTCAGATGACCTGTGACTTTACTGTTCTGAAGAGCCTTCATGACAGCTTTGGGATTGGGCACCATTCTCATCATCTGCTCCTAAAGGACCAACTGTGTGTTAGTTAAAAGGTATGCTACTGGCTCAGAGCTGCATAATGAAGTAGACTCAAGCAAAACAAGAAAAAGACAGTCTGTTTTCAGTGATCAAAATTCAAAATCTCAGGCAATATCAATAACACAGGGTGCAAAGCTACCCATAATTCCTGGCAGTTGTGGTTTCTGTGAAAGTTTAACATGTTTTTGTTTTCCATATTTTATATCATCATAATATTCAGATTTTTCGTAGTCAGTTCTTCACTCTTTGCTTTATCTTATTATCTTCATGCTGAAGGTTAGGTTTGGATGCATTTGAAGTTTTTTTTATTTTTAACCACAATTCTTTTTGTGTTCATATGGAATAGTTTAGCCTGTATTGCTGTAATAGAAGTCAGCAATAACTGACACGTGAGAAAAAAGGTTACGCTCCTCAAAAGTGAACATTTTTTCATATCAGGGTTGGGTTTTTTTTTGCAATATAAGACACTTTTGAGCAGGAATTGAGCCAATTGCAACAGTATTGGACGTTATTATCTGCGAACGTATGTTTCGGCCAAGCATCAGCAACTCTGGCTATATAAAAGATTTATCACATGGCATTATAAAAAGCTGCCTAGACACTGAATCACAATGCAGTGTGCTGTGCATGCAATAACAAAATGAGGAACCATTTTTCATTGAAAGAGTTGCGACAAGACTGTCAATTTCTGCAAAAGTACATGGACGGTGACGAAACTTGAGACTGCCGCTGCTCAGCAATTCAGTAAACTGTGAATGCCTGGTTAGTGCAGAAATTCCTGTCAGAAAAAAGACCAATTTAATGCACTTATCTCCAGACTGTGACCTACAGTGCACTGAAAAAAACTTTTTGCTGTGTTTTTTTTACAAGCAGCTGGGATGAAGATTAAAATATAAACATACTTCAAGAGTAAAAACATGATTACATACTGCTTTACTACTTTGTACCAATGTCATTACAGGTTTTGTGTCAGCATTTCACATGCTCTATGTGACAGCTTAGATTTGAAAACAGGAAACTTCCTTTTTCTCAGTGGTCAACACAATTGGCTTCTAAGATCAAGTTTGTCACATGGTACAGTTCGCCTCACTTTTGTGGCTTTTACAACATCTGAAAATGCTAAGATATCTTTTTTTTCCCCCCTGCTGAAAAAATTAGCTGCCATGAAAACTTGTGCACATCATTGCAGCCACAAGTGCAAACAAGCCCCTCCATTTCCAACAATAAACAATTTCAAAATTCAACCTTAACTGCACAAAACAAACTTTTACTGTTCATTAATATTACTTCCCAGTCACTTATTCAATTCTACGTTTCTAGTATTTCAATAGCTCGTTTGTAGTTTTGTAGTTTTAAACAGTTTTTACAATTTAAATGTATACTATTAACTTAGAAATGCAAAAGTCATCATCTTACTTTGTACCTAATAGGTAAGTGGGGTACGTTTTATTAACTAAATTCACACTTCATCAGAGGTTTTATTCATTTTAAAAAGACTGTGTGAATGCTGTACCAAAACTGCGCAAAGAGGTTGAGCAAAATTTGGTGATTTTATTGCTCAAACACATCTACTATTACCCTACCAAACATATGTCAGATAGTGTACTGTACCTGTAATGTAGGCTCATCATCAGAAAGCGTCGGTAAAGCAGGAAGGCGCAGGACAGCTTGCTCAGACAGCTGAGTAAACTAGCAGAAGAAGACAAAGTCAAAAACCCTACAGAACTTGTGTTAAGCAAGTACTTAAGTTACTTAAGCAACAAATGTAACAGCAGTATAGAAAAAACACTAGCTACTGACAGGAGCAATCCATGCTACACCCAAAAATGTATGTGTTTTTTTTTTTTGATAAGTCAAGGTATTATGCTAAGAGCCATCATGCAAGATTTCAAGATTAAAAAAAAAACAAAAAAACAGCTATTGAACTTTGTGCTGAGAGTCACATAAAAAAGCTATTAAAATGGATTTAAAAAGAGGATGTTTATTTATGGTAAAGACCATGTAACAGCACTAGGCCAGGTCTTACTTGCAATCAGACAGTTTATTTCAATAAGCTCCATATGCATTTGAGGAATAAGTATTGCTAACTGTACCATCAACAATTTAACTTGGAAAGTTTTCCTCCCATTTTAAAGCATGACAATTACTAATCAATTACCAGTCAGTTTTTTTTTGTGATGCACTGAGATGAACATTAATGACAAACTGAAATTCAGGACATACTCAGATCAAAAACATTCTTGTGGTACCTCTGTTAAAATGAGACCACCACTACCACCACTGCCCATGTAATTATTTGGGTGGTAGACCATTTTGGGTAGTGGATAATTGTTTAATCAGTGAATTAAAAAATAAAAACTTGACTCTACAAGTTGTGATTTTAATATAAAAATGATTCATTACATAATGCAGTGTTACATTTCATATACAGATGAGCACATTCACACTGTGGAGTGAAGCCATGCATAAAGTGTTGGCTTTTTTGCTAGTGTGATAGTGACACTCGTTCACATTGTGAAGTCACTTTAGGGGCATTCTTTGCCCTTGTACTTCTGTTTTAAAGGAAACATTTTTGTCTGCCTGCTCTGGCGGTTCTTGATGATGATTTCTACTGATGCAACATAGCAGTGCGTAGGACCCTGTTGTATTCGCTAGAGTTTTTCTTCTTCTTCTTCTTATTATTCTTTTTCTCCGCTAAAACAAATCGCCCAGACCAAACCATAAGTCCTAGAGACATGAAACTTGGTCAATAGGTAGTTTTCCCTCCAAACAAAATTCATTTTCTGATTCCTTGGGTCAAAACAAACTACTTTGCACTTTGGAACTTTTAGCTCCGCCTACTTAGATAGTTGCATAATATGCAAAACCTTTTGCAAATTAGTCCCAGGGTTTTCACTCAATCCTCATGTAACTGGTGTCAAAAAATTCAGAAGAGCCTGAACTTTAATGATGGTTTAAAAAAAAAAAAAAAAAAAAAAAAAAAAAAAAAACAA
>JAILXH010155940.1:2477-15964 GCA_023558415.1 Piaractus mesopotamicus
AATGGGGGATGTAATTTTAAACCCTTATAATAGAAGAAGCTGAACTCACAATTGTATTTTTCTACTGAAAGTCGACCCATTTTTCCACAAATCTGAGCTACAAACTGGATCTCAGACGGCGTCTCTTCAGTGATCTGCTCTGTAAAAATTATTTTTATAAAATAATACAAAGAGATTTTTGGCTTTCAGCAGTAAATTGTAAGCATATGGCAATATGTTTATGATCATAAAACACATGTTCTGTTAATTTGAGGGGAGTTTTTACAAAAAACACCAACACTTTACATTTATTTCATGCAGTTACTGAATAATTTGCCTTATGATTTGGGCATGAAAATTTAGATGAAAAAACTAAATATATCCACAAGTATAAGAGGCTAAAGAACTTTTTTCTTAATAGTGTAGTAAGGAGGGGAAGCATTGGCAGAGGCAGAACAGCATCCTCCATGATGCCTATCAAGAGCCAAAGTGACAAACAGAACAGGTCAGATTTAGAGCATCAGAAGTCAATAGAGCACAAACAGTAACAAAGAAGATTAAAACACTGGCTGTGGGTGGCACCACAGCAGATCCTGAATAGAAAGATGTAGAGGAACTAAACACAGGCAGGGAGAGGAGAGAACCCACAGTGATGGTGATGGTAGCAACATCTCGACTGGCATCGTGATACCTTTCAGAACCTCAGGTGACGTTCTTTCCCAATTCTAAAAAAAAAACAGGGATTCATCTTCCTCAGGGCGTCAGTGAAGCTGGTGATCCAGTGACCCACCCCCAGACGCTAGGCAACAGGAGCAGTGGTCATCAATAACTGCAGCTGGAGCTCTGGAGTAAAATCCTTGGTAGGGCAGCATCAAGCGTTGCTGTGGGTTCAACTGCAGGTTGGAGTCACAGAGACAGTGGAACTGCAGAACTGGAGAAACTGCAGAAACTTTGGTTGAAGCAGCTGCAGAAGCAGGAATAGAAAGACATGCAGTGCAGAGAGACGACGTTCTTCCACAGCACAATCAAAAACAAGAACTGACCTAAACAGCAACCAACTGAACTCACTGTTTAGTTCTAATTTATTTTCCACCTGCTTAAAAGACTTAAAAGTGACCACTTTAATGTGTCTAAACTGGCTAATTAGCTATCCTGCTTGCTAGTTAGCTTAACTTATTTTTTTTTTATTTACTCAGAGTCTAACAGCACTTTAAGTTTTTTTTCTCTTAAGAGTGTGAACTGATGCATAACCTGCCTTATTTACTGTAGCTTAACCCCTTAAAATCTCAGGCTTATTACACACAAAGGCTTATTATTCAGTAACTACAGGGACTTCAGTGGAAACTGACTGAGCTAATCTTACGCTATAGAAATGTGTAACTTTGGCCCTGACCATGTAAGGGGTTAACTAGGGTTGCCACCTGTCTGGGATTTCCCTGGATTGTGCAGGTTTTTGGTCACCTGTCCTAGAAAGAATTAATTCCACTCCTGGACACAGAATGAACAGGAATCCAAGCATTTTTATAGCAATACTATTTCGTAGTGTTTCTTATGAAGTTTTAACTGCTTATCTTTATGCAGTGGAGGTATTTGTAAACAAAGAATGAGCGTTTGATTAATTCAGACTACCCTAAGTGTAGAGACACTGCTTGGGAATCGTCCACTGTTGGTGATCTTTAGGCAATACGCAGTACTTCAGTGTCATAAATGAGAAGATCAGGTTCTGTAGCTGAACTGACATCTATCTACCTCACACTGCATCGTCAGCACAGCTCCCTGTCCACTCAATGCAGTAGAAAATCCAGCCACTGAACGAGTTTGCAGGGCTGAGGAGGCAAATCTGAGCTTAAAAGTAGTGGCTCCCATGAAGCAAGTACACTTTTCTAAGAGTTCTGTGCACAATCAAGCAAAGTTAGTTTTTTTTCTATACTGAGAGTGAAAATATGAGCAAAGCATACTTCTGTGGAGACTATTATGAATGAGAACGTTCACTGTGAGCAGATTACCACAGCAAACTCACAGTTCTGAAAACAGTAACTGACACATCAACATACGGTTCTATTTACTGTCTGATGCACTATTACATAATAGTGTTCAGTGACTTTATGCTCGCCTGGCAAAGTAAAGGCTTCTCCTGCAAATGTCACCATCGAGTACCATGTTGGTACCATTCTTGAGCAGGTAGCATAAAACTGGAACCATCGGTACTAGACTGATGGCTACTGGAAAAAGCACAGTTCCAGTTTTTCTAGTGGCAAAACTTCCAGTTCTTTGTGGAGTGGAAAAACACCCAGAGAGAGAAGAGAGACTGAAACTGGATCCAAAAACTGGATCGTAGCTGAAAGGCAGGACAAGAGAACGAAGAGTCAGAGAGATAGACAGCTAATCGGAGAGTTAACACGACTGTTCAGAGACTTAGTGGATGTTAGATGGGGAACAGAAGCTACAGCTGGAAACAATACAGCAGAGGTAGCTGTGAAAATCACTGCAGAGGCGAAGACACAGGAATCAGTAGACGTCACAGACGCGGCAGATAAAGAAGCCATGGAGGCAGAATATGCAGAGGCTGGTGTGGCAAGAGAGACCATGGCAAAATCAAGACCGCAAAAGCGGGAATCTGAAGACGGTGAAGACAAAAAACTGGAGACAGTGCAGGCAGAGAAGCTGGAGTGGCACACAGACAGTATTGGAGACAAAGTTCTGACACTGGAGTAAAAACCTCAGACTAAGCTTCACCTCTGCTAGAGCTTTGGCACAGAATCCACAGGAGGCAGCGACGAAATGAGTTGAACAGGCAGTGGCACAAGAACTGGTGAAGTCTCCGAGAGGAAGGCAGACGGATGACACTCCTCCTTAACATCAGTAAAACACTGGAGACACCTGCAGATACAGAAACGTCCTGTTTTGGCTGGTTGGCCAAATGCAGCGTGGAGCAGAGCTGTAAACCACCCAGTTTGGTGAATCACTTTCTATTGTCATCGGTAAACCATAACAATACACGTCTCAGAATGTTTAGAGTGGAATACAGCCCAGTGTCACTTACTGCTTTCATGGGAGGTGAAGTTTTCTCCTCTGCAGTGATTTCCTCAGCCACTTCCTGCTGTGTTTCCCAGGTTTTCTGTACATCAACACATGCACAGAGTTAATCTGGACGAATCCAGAAGCCAACATTATTATCACAAGGAGGTTACATCAGAGGCACTGTTACTTCCTCTGTTGCTGCCCTCTGCTGGTCTTTAGTGTTTTGTCTTTCTTTCTCCATTTCCTAGGAGGAGATGTTTGGATCAGCTGATCTGGTGGGACTGATGTCAGCTGACTACCATGCATGCTGTGGCTGGTGGCTGAATGAAGATTCGGCCTTGAAAAAGCAACAGCCATGAGATGCAGTTGGCCTGCAGTGTTTTCTCCATGTGGTCCATGGTGGTCTTTAGGAAAGCTGTGGTTTAGCTGCTCTCTTAATGTTTGTTGTTCACCTGGTGTTTTGGAGAAACAGACCAGTCAGAATTATGATCTAGACTTGATGTTTGTGGTCAGTTTTGTTTAGTTTTTATCTATTTGATACTTGTACCATGTTGCCTGTTTCCTGATACTATAACTCACTAATCATAACTATGTAGGGGTGGGTGCTGTTTATTTTGAGATAAGCTGCTGGTTTTCTCAGAACAATGGAGTGACCACCCTATGAGTCCAGACCTCAACATCATCGAATGTGTCCAGGATAACTTCGATTGTGAGCAGCAGAAAATGCAACCAAGTCCTCAAACTGAACTTTGGAGGTGTGGAAAAAATATTTCTTTGAAAAAACTGAAAGCAGGTCTCCCAAAAGAATGGAAGCTATAGTAAAGGCAGAGTTTGAGACAAACTATTACGTTCTAAAATGTCATACGGAGCTGAGGGAAGCCGTTCTAATTGGCTGAATGAAGGAAGAGCATAAGAAAACCTGTCACATCAGGAATCAGGTGGTTTATTCACTAGAAGACAATTACATCATGTTTGAAACGTGTACCCGTTTCTCAAACAGCACAGCTGATTCTGTCACCATGGCTCTGCTTATCTTCACAATCTAAAAAATCGAGACCAAAAGGGTCAACTGCCAATCAGATTGTTGAACTGTTTTCTGTGAACCGGTCTTCAAAAAAAGTTGGGAAGCTGTGCAAAATGTAAATAACAGAATGCAACGATGTGTAAATCATTTAAACTCTATATTTCATTGAAAATACTACAAAGACAACATATCAAATGACGAAACTTTTATTGTTTTTTTAATCTGACCATTTTGATTTTGATGCTTTGATTCGTTGCTGCATTCACAAATACATAAAGTTAAAACTGTAAAACGCAAAGAAGAAACCAAATATAAACAGGATCCAGAAACGCTGCCGCCTTCTCTGGGCCCAAGCTCATTTAAGATGGACTGAGGCAAAGTGGAAAAGTGTCTTGTGCTCCGACAAATCAAAATTAAAGTCTTTTTAGAAATCACAGATGCATTATTGCACTTTATGAAATGAAAATATGACAAAGGAGACCCTGAACTGCTGAACAGCTGAAATCCTGTATCAAGCAAGAGCAGGAAAACATTGTGTTGTTAGAGTGTTGTTAAAAGGAGAGGTGATGCAACACAGTGTTAAACATACCCCCATCCTAACTTTTTGAAATGTGTTACTGGCAACACATTCAAAATGGACATATTTACTTTTCAAAAATACAATAAAAATTCTCAGTTTCGACATTTGATATGTAGTATTTGATAGTCATTTTGCACAGCATCTCAACTTTTTTGGAAACGTGTTTGTAGTTAGTTGAAATTGAATCAGACTGAGATTCAGTCAAATATGAGGAGATAAACCACGGCATCATATTTCTTTTATCAATATCAAATAAAAGCCTGAGGTTTGCACTAAAAACAGCACTAATTCATAAGAAAAAATGAATTCATTTAATAATTGATGTAAGAAATATATTTGTAAATTATATGAATGTATTCACATTCTGTAAAGTAGCTGTGCATTATTCTAACTGCTTATCACAATGTTATGTACACTTTCCCTTTTTTTTGCACTGTCAACTGAAATAACCAGACGAGACCAAAACATTAAAACCAAACTCTTTTAATACTAACGAAGAATCATTTCGACTACTTATACATGGCTACCATGAATATTTCTACAAAAATGCAGTAAAAATAGTATTGATATATACAGATATGTCTTCTTCGTGTAGGCAGGCAGGTCAGACATGTAAATGACCAGAACACCGATAATCTTGCATGAGTACACAATACAGATATTGTTTCCTCAACAACATTAACACTAACTCCTGATCAAACAAACAGACTTTCGAAAGAACGAAGATAATATAATGTGTTCAGAAAAAATGTTAAAAATGAAATACAATATTCGGACCTTTTACGGATACAATGTGCAGTGATTAACAAAGTGCTGGAATCACACAGAAATGTTCAGTAATGTACAGCAAGGTAAGCTGGTGTCATCTCTGTACATGGAACTGGAATTTGTAGATTGTAAGTGTGTATGGGAAGAACTTATTGGTGCAAGATGGGCACAACAGGGGGCGCCATCTTAATGTTAAGGTCATATCAGTCTCGTTATATTGCTTTTGTCCAGTACACAGACGTGACTGTTTGACCAGTGGTGTGTTTGCACCAGAATGAATGTTATGTAAATGTACACTAAATGTTAATATACAGACACAAGGTTTAACGTCTCCCACTGTTCTGGTTTGGGGATTTATGTTGCTACATGGTCTGGTCCCTTTGTCTGGGAGGCAACGATATCATGCATTGCTAGTGAGACAGACTCTAATCGAGCCTGAGGCAGAGAGATACACTGGTGAGTCACAATGCAGATAGGAATGCGGTAGCAGAACGGCGGGTACCCTGTTTCCTGAACTGTAGTGAACTGAAGCCATGCAATGACAGGGAGACCACATTAATCTGTTGTCATTCAATTGCTCCCTAATCCCTTGTAATCTCTCACGGTATCGAATCTCAGAGGAGAATATTAATCGGAGAACGTAAGGGGAGTCATGTTATATGAAGTATACTGACACTGAAGCTACAGCCTTTAACACTGAACATTAGACACTTGAGCCTGCCAGCTTCTTCAAGCTTGTTTAGAAAGCACGTTCATGACATTAATACTTCACACAAGAGCTTCGATCGGTTACTACGACAATGGCACATCACAGTACTGATGTGTTGTGGGAAAAAAGATCCTTTCAAACATCATTACACAAGCTGAAAGTCTGAACATATTAAAGCAAGTTTCTAGCATGAAAAATGAAAAATTTTCAGCACTTTTGGGGGGGGGTGTCGAATGACGTCTTATGTACGCATACCAACTTTCCAGTGTATCTCAGTGTACACTTCCTGTATATCACGGTACATGAAATTCCAGAGCTCTAACTGATGGTGCAGGATGTGTCTACTGTGTCTATTGTACAACAGCTGATACACTGAGAGGAGCTGAAGGACATGCTTTAGTGTCTTCATTTACATACAGAAGCTTTTAATTTTTAATGAAGGATCTGTAGGACCTGCAAACGAGTTAGGCACACCAAAAAGACAGGAGCTGATTAAGGAAACAATAGCTCTTCATCAGCCGCATACCTTTTTGTAATAGCACTTGGAGGATTTGTGTGATGTGATGACACTTTGCGTTAGCAGTGTAATTCTGTCACATTGTCATGCGGTTGGTTGTGTTCTTCTGACTCTTTTAGGAAACTTGCAATTGCTTGTGGAGACACATAGAAAGGAAAGCATCGGATGGGATCGGACAAACACAATAATCTCAACAAGCAAGTAACCATGCATTGTACAGATTCCTGAAATGAGACAGGATTGGCTTTTCATGTCACATCATTAGTAATAAGAACCTGCAATACTGAGTGTTTTTATTTGTCTTCTTTTTTCCTTTCACATCGAGCTTTCGGTGGGACGAGACACAGAGAAGAAAGGTTCACATTTAGGAGAAATCACAGAAAAGTCATATCACAGTTTCTCCACTGAAAGGTGCTGCATGGTTCCAGGGTTCGTGTTTCAGTTCAACATTGGAAAAAAAGCATCGTTTTCTGTGAGAAACACTGTCGAGTGAAGAGAGACATGAGCCAGATCTCCACCAGACTGATACACACACATACACACCAAAGGAAAACACACAGACAGAGCGTGAGCAGAGCATGCACTGGCCTGATGAAGGAGGTCTGTGTGGGTGGACTGCACTTACGGCGACATGACAGTTCAACACAGACAGCATTCAGGAATATAAAACAAGGAACTGGTTTCATTTGTATGATATACTTTTCGCAGGTGCTACTTGTGACTCATGCAACGCTGGTTTGCCGCCACATTTGTCGGTTAGCATGCCCTTATGAAAATAAAACTATTTATCGCCAGCTGGGGGCGGTGCTGCAGGGGCGTGGAGAATGAGCAAGAGCAAAGGCGCAGCTCACCCAGCTAACAGCAAATAGGCACGTCTAACACTGGCATGCGGTGCACCCCGTTAGCCAATTAGAGACAGCTGAAAGCAGGGACAAGTGACCAGGGTGACAACATAGTCGGTATGAGAGAGAGAGAGTGGGCGCTTATGGACAAGAATGGACAACGGAATATAAAATTTGTTCACATGGTGCACATGGAGAGTGTGACTGAGGGATGGACAAGGAAGCCCCTCCGGCCCCTGCTAGCGTGACGAGCCAGGTGCTGAAGAGTGGGGAGGGTTTCTAAGACCGGATACGGGGGGGAGGCGACAGATTTTCTGGGTTTCGAGGCCAGAGGACAACGAGCTGGACAGGTCAATGCGAGACGGGCAGGTCCGGGCGTCGGGTCTGGATGATTTTTGGTTTGGGGCAATTCTTTGGTTCCTCCTCCTCCTCAGTGTCGCTGTCGCACACATGGACCACCACGCTGGGTGTGGACTCTGTGCCGGCGTGCAGTTCGAATTTCTCTCCTAAGAGAGGGACAGAGCAGGAGATACAAGAGAGAAAGTACATTTATTTTGAGATTCCAATCAGGAATTTACTGATCCAACTTTTTCTCTCCCACTACCAACATCTGAACTCCAATATAGACTGTCAGTCTGAACTCTGTTAAAGAGCCCAAATGTTTAATATTTTTCCTTGAGGTCGTCTTATGGTGCAGTTAGGTGGTTTTAAGTACCAAAAACAGTCATAATTAATTTTTACATGACCATTTTCCAACTTCTCTTTATCCCTTTGAATTATAACAGCTAATTTTTCTTGCTGTGCCTTTAAGCCTTTTTAAAAAATAGTTTAAAAAATAAAGCTCATGAGCTCATTTCTGATTGGTTGCATCGTATTGTGCCTCATTCAAAAACACAGACGGTTATACATCTTTATTTTCTTAGATTTGTACAATTTTTTACATAATATTGTACTAGAAGGTTAATGAAGTTACACTGACCATGACTAAGGTTTTGTTCACATTGCAGATAATACTGGCCCAAATTCGGTTTACTGCTGTCTGAACAGGTCATGCTCCTGAACTTAAGCTCTGTCCAGCATACTAATTCAACAAACAAGGCTTCCTCTATTCTTCCTTTAGATTAAGAGACTCCATTGGTTTGGCATAAAACTCAGCTGTGCAAACTGCTACTTTGAACTTGGAGAATAAACAGTGAATATCGCTTCAATTACAGAAAAAGGAGCTCAGTTCAGCACCACATATAAAAGTGGCTGTGGTCCAAATCAGAGATAAACATGTCAGATTAAATGTGTTTTTGCTGTTCACACTGTCACACAAAAACAACAATTAAATTTGACCTTTATCTGCAATGTGAATGTAAACAGCAAACCCAAAACAAAGCAACACCAAAAAAACAAAACAAAACAAAAAAACCAAAAACAATATATGTATATGTATGTATATATATATATATATATATATATATATATACACAAGATCATTGTTTTCCTTTAACAAGTAGAAACAAGAAATAAAAAGAAACTGTAATGATTCACATGAGTTTACCCAGAATGGTGAAATGGGACTGTGGTCAATGTTTGAGAAGAGGCTACTGTTTACTTTAAGACCAGGGATTTAATGAAAAGTTAGAATTCTCCTCCCTGTAATACTAAACCTTTACAGTAGAGGGGGCTCTCTTTCCACCAAAGCACAAAAACCTGTGGGCATTGCAGATATTATAGATAAGGGACTTTGCAATAGCCGGGGACTGAGCGCTGCAGTCCAGACAGTCCTTATAATTGCTTTGTGGCTGGAGAGAGACAAAGGGCATCCTGAACACCCAGCAGTCGACACAGCAGAGCGATATTTCTGCGTGAACGTGGGGCTTCAAACAGCACCCACAGCCAATAACTCTCCACCTTGTGCAAAAAAGGTAGAGAAGAACCCAGAGCTAATGGAACTGGCCACAGAATTGAACTCTATGTGCAAGGTCACCCAAGCGGTTTACAAGAGTCTTGTCAATCAAAGTGGCCAGCCTTCCTCATCTAAAGCAACCGAAATTTGGATTGAATTTTCCTCTAGAAACCCACAGCCCCTTCCACAGAGGGTTCCTTAGACCTACAGAACTTTTAGGAACAAATACAAAAAACAGCCAAAGGCAGTGAGATCAGGAGAGCTCAGCATTCCCTTAAAGCAGCAGAGGAGAGCATCCATATCTCTGCTGTCGGAACAAAACCTCGTATCTCCAAAATGGTGACTTTACAGGAGAAGGAAAAAACCTACTTTACTTTTAATGTAAGTCAATGGAACCAGAATTTTTTCCAAATCATTTTGGGTCATTTCTTTTGGTCCATTCATCATGAAATTTACATACAATGTAAAGAGCAACGACAAAAATGGAGATACAAGTTTTTCTTCTGACAGCAGTGATACGCCGAATTCACGCTGGAATCCAAGGGGCCAGTTTCTGTTTTTAACCTGCCCTCGTCCACTTCAACTCACCACTCGCATGTGCGTCAGACCTACGTTACACAAGTGTCCACTCATGGCAGAAGGGCAGGAGGGGGCAGTGAGGAGCGGATTATTCAAATGGAACTCACTGGCCCTCAGCAGGTTAGCCTCAGTGTGCTAATCAGCTAGCCATGCACACGTTCCAGTGCAAAACGTTTTTTGAGATGTTTGGGCACAACAGATGTAAAATGTGTGAATGGTGGCTGAAAAATTTATCTGACTACAAACTTCGTCTCTTTCCTAACGTTTAGCATGCTAACTAGCCAGTTAGCAGAGCAAAGTGATGGAGTTTTATTAGCCATCAAGGATAACAGAGCCAAGCAAACTGAACGCTGTGGTTTTGAAACGTAGAGCATTTTAAAGTAGTTCACTGCTTTAGCTTGTAAACAGCTTTGTCTGCCTTTCTTTTCAGGTTTAAAAAAAAAGGCAAAAGTGTCGGGTCTCAATCATTTCTGGGCAAGTTCTGCTGCCGAAGTTGGCATTGCTGTTCGCTTCATATATATGTTTTGAGGTCCTGTAGTCCTTCATCAGTGGTCAGTTTAGACCACAGGACCTCTGTTGGCTGATTCTTTTGCTTGGTGGACTATTCTGGATTAATAATTTAATGTTTTTTGGCATCATCTTCTGATTTAATTAGGGATGTCCCGATTTCTTTTTTCACTCCTGAACTGAGTCCTTTAATGTTGACTATCAGCTGTGATTTCCGAGTCTGATCTGCTATTTGTGTTTTCACAGGTAATAAAGCTGCACAACTGTTCAAAACTATACATTCAACAGCATCACAGGATGGGCTTTTCAGTGTTTAGCTGTAGGTTTTTGGGTTTAGGTTCTGTTTAGTTTTAGAGTGTTAGGTTTTTGATTAGAACACCGAAGTTGAATTTAATCAACATTTAGTTGAATGTCAGTTTATGACATGGTAAAAATCTACAAAGCATCTACAGTGGATTGTTTAAAGAAAGTGACAACAATAAGGTGTTACCTGAAAGAGCAGACATGTCCATTTTTAGATGTCTACTAACAATCAATGACCAATTCAGCGCAATGTGCAAAGAGACGGCAACGAAAAAAAGAATGAGTCTGATCCAACTGTGTAACAAATCTGTTCACATTGCTTACATTGTGTGATTAGTATCAGTATATCAATACCGGGTTTCAATATCAGCACTGGAAAAGTAAAAAATGTTACTGTGCCGTCTCTGAATGCGCATAAAACCCTGTTAAGACAAGATGGAATCTCACAATATTTTAATATAGTTTTCATATGAATCATCGTATTTATTTCCATGCACAAGCAGGTCTGAGAGACAACAAAAGCCGCAAATCGCTTTTGATCAGTTTTATAAAATGATAGTACAAGAATTTTTTTAACGTTGTTCTTTCTATTGTGAATTTTCACACGATACACCAGTCAGAGTTCCAGAGGAAAACAGACTCGGTCCATCCAGCCCAGTTATTGCCCTAACAGTCGTTCTTTGCAGTGTTTAGAAGGTTCTTCATGCTTCTGAGCGTTTGGTTCAGTCTGAGCAGACAGGAAAGATTTACCAGGTCAACACTGCAGAACTCTCTCTCTCTCTCTCTCTCTCTCTCTGTTTTCACAGGCTAAGAGGAGTGTAAACATTGAGCTGAGCTGGGTGAAGGAGCTCGGAGCGCGTGCGACTGCGACTGCGTGTGCATGCAAAGAAGAAAAAGCAGAGGAACAAGGGAAAGTTTACAAGAGCACCTCTGGGTTGCTTGACTGTGTGCTGTGCTTGCATAGCTGATGGACGGACTGCATGCGCTGGGATGAGGAGCGTTTCTCTATTTCTCTGGAAAAGCTCTGCACTGCACTCTTCATGTATAAATCATATATAGAAGTTGAGGGGTGCTGTTGTTTCTCTACGCTACATAAGTGTAATTTAATAATTCCATGATTATTTATATGTAAAGAACAGGGAAGCACTATGATATTTACACAGTTCATAATCCAGTATGATTCAGTGGTGCTCAGTACTTTATTTACTCCAGGGAGCTGAATGTACTAAATTTAGAGGCTCATACTGAGCAATACAGGACGATATGTTATGCTATCTGTAATATCTGTATAATATCTGTATTGTATAATATCCGTATCGTTCATTTTATGATGATAAAATCCAAATATATACTATGTTTTTTTATATTCTACAGTGACACGGATGACAAGAAAAAGTCTTCAGTCATTGGCGGCACATTTCAATGCCAAACAACACTGCCAGAGCCAGTTTATGAGGAGCCTGGAAACTTCCTGTTTCTCCTATTATATCAAAAACATGACTGAAAATGCTAAAGGGTGTCCATGAGCAGGTCCTCAATCAATAGCTGTGAAAGGAGCTAAATAGCTAAATTTTGGACCATAGTTAAATTTTGGAAAGCAGAAGGATTAATTACTTTAAAATAAAAAAATTACCAGTATATTTCCATTTTTCTACAGCAGGCTTTAGACAGTTGGGCGCTAGCATTCCTGCTACTGAGTGCAAACTGGTTGGCGAACCGCTTGGAGCAGCTCACTGGCTCTGGAGCGGTTTGTGTTCACTGACATCATGAACGTACGTGAAGCCCAGTTATATAAAAAGTTCTACATAAAAATGACAGACCATTTATAAACTATGATTTCGCACAAAAGCTCCACAGGAATCCATTCATTTTGGACTTGCCATCTAGTGTTTGACAAACCCAGAAGACATTACTGACTGGCAGTTGTCTTCAGTACAAATTCTCTGGCTTCGCACCACAAAGCTCTGCGCCTGGCAGCAAAACCGAGTCCATTCAAGGTGAATGTGAATATCAGATTTCAGCATCAGACCACAGGTCTTATATCAGTGCATCTCTAGTAAAGAATTATATTTACATTCCATTTCCACTCTGTAATACAGGCTCGCCAAACTTGTTTGTTTTCGATGTTAACAAATGACAAATGTGGTAAAAATGAAAAGGTTGTTTTTTTCTTCGTTCATCAAATTCAAATCATAATAAAACGTCTCTTGTACTCATGAACACAAATGTGGTCGGGTTAGAACGTTTCTGCACATTTTACATATAATTCACGTCAAATTACATCATGCTTTGTTTATGAAATTAGAACTTTTAAGTGCACAAAATGTAAATATCATATACATAATGTGTGGTTCTTAACTTCGTCCCTCTTATACGTCACTCACACATACACTCATACACACTCACACACACTCACACACACACATCACCCTCAGACACACTCACACACAACCTCACACACACTCATACACACACACACACTCATACACACACACTCACCCTCAGACACACTCACACACAACCTCACACACACTCACACACACACACACACACACACACACACTCACCCTCAGACACACTCACACTCACACACTCACCCTCAGACACACTCACACACACACACACACACTCATACACTCACACACACACACTCATACACACACACACACGCACTCACCCTCAGACACACTCACACACACACACACACACACACTCATACACTCACACACACTCATACACACACACACACTCACACACACTCATA
>JAILXH010155998.1:0-14141 GCA_023558415.1 Piaractus mesopotamicus
TATTGATTTTCTGTCTTTATCTCACTCCATCACTTACTCTCAGACTCTCTCTCTCTCTCTCTCTCTCTCTCTCTCTTTCTCTCTTATATAGCTTTCTAAGCCTAATTGTGGGTAGTGTGTGAGAGGCCTGCAGTGTTAGATGGGAGCAATGTGAGCATTTACTGATGAAGTGTTGGGTGAGGTGCTCTGTATTCCCCTTTTCATTTATATCCTGTCTGTACAGCTACTCACCCAGTGGAGAGAGAGCAGAACAGTACTCTATATGTTACATGCTACCAGCAATGAATAGCAACACCAGAAGTGGTACACTATGCACACAGAGCAAATTTATGTATGGGTTTTGATACAAATCTTACCTGCATGATGTAGCCACAGTTTTAGTGCAGGGTTTAGCTGCACAGTGAGGTCCTCAAATTTGTAATAGTATCTAACTGCAATGTAATGACTTTACCTACATTTTATCTGAGAATCTAGATGTATGGTGAAGCCTTCATCTGTATCACCAGGGCCCCAAGAATAATCTCCAAATAAAAGGCCCCTCCCTCCTTGGAATGCATCTCTAGCTTTATTATGAGCAAAGGTCTGCAGCAGCTGGCACTGCGAGGTCCCGACCACAGCTATCTTATCTTCAATCTTCCATAAATATTTGACAGGGAGCGCAAGAGAAAAGAGAAGAGAAAGAGTGAGGGGGATCATCTTTTTCTTGAACCCAGATGACATTCAAACATCTTTAAATGTGCCAAAGAATTTCAAATGAAACAATAAAGCATTCTGGAGACAGAGCCACTTATCATGGACATGTATATGATGCTGCAGTACTACCCCCTACCTACAGCTCTGAATGTATAAACAGAGATTGAATAGTCCTTTCAAATTTGAATAGGGCTTAATCTGGCGGGTTATCAGCCTGAAGATGTTTTTGGCAAAGGTGCATATGATCTAAGCTGCAGATGTTGTATTATTAGATGTAAGAAAATGATGAGATACTGTCTAGGCTCTCGATTCTTGAGATGTATCAAAGTTCTGGCATGTTTTTGTAGGCTTAGAGTAGCTGTACCACTGCTCCTGGTGCAAGAGTTTAAAACATTAAAATCTCAATACACATGTGTCCAAAAGAAAATCTATTATCCATTCATTTCAAGAGAAAATAAAGGTTACAATATTCTTAGCTGAACACTCAGCTCCAGTGCCATGGAATCCTTTTCAATTTCTCATGCTGAAGAAACTAAGAACCCTAGAAACTTGTTTTTAAGGTCCAGTGTTCCAGATTTGCACCAGCATGTATTTGTCGTTCTTCACCCTTCAGCTGTAGACAAAGCCACAATTTGAGTGGAGCAAGTGAATAAGGCGGAAAATCTAAATGAAGCAGTATAGCCAGAGCTGTTTAAAAAGCCATTAAAGGAAGAGATGGGCTGTGTGTGGCACTTCATAAGATCTCCTTTCCTGGCAGAAATCTGGTGACAGATCTGCTTTTCTTGTCTAACACTGATAGCACTGATGTCAAGCAGAATAAGGGATGTGTACTTCAAACTACAGAGAGTTTGATTGAACTAGAATCAAGAATTGATTGTTGATCTAGAATCAGTTTTGCTGTTTTTATCATAGTGAGAGATGCTGCCCCTAGATCAGCACCAGTTGTGTTACTTACAGGTTAGAGACATATTATAACTGCTGTCACAACTCTTGAGCTTTAATCCTCTATTGAGCTTTATTTTCTCTATTTTTGCGTATCTTCTTAAATTTGCCTTTAAAGCCACTTGCATATAAAATGCATGGGTATCATGTTATATGAAAATTCTCTGTTATCTTTTTTACTAATTTTCAAAACTTCAGCTTCAACTTCAGCAGCTGTAAACTCTTTGCACGCCATTTCACAAGTTGAGATGTTTCCGATGTTGTCTGAATGAAGAACGAAGTCCCTAGTGATGTCTTGAGTGTTCATTGGTCAGTTTTACACAAAAAGTAGACTGTAACAGTAACAGTGCTGTGTATTCTAAGTAAATCAAGACCATCATATAAGCAAGCATGAAATTAACCATATCTACATTAAGAAAAATAAACTTTCAAATACCATAACACTGGTAGCTGGACCTTACTAGGGCATCTGGGCGTTTAATCACCAATTAACTACTGTAAACTGTTATCTTTAGCCTGGACACACCTTTGGACACTATCATGCATCAGCAGTCACACACAAAGAGTGGTAAAGCCATATAATGAATGCTGACAGACAGTTAGACAGTCACAGTGGCTAGGTGAAGGCCAGTTAGAGTGAGAAGAGCCAATAAGCATAGCCCAGAGATTATGTGCATGTTGTGTGGAGATGTGTATCAGAGCAAGTGTGATCTTTAATGACTGTGAGTGACTCATTTATTTATGTACAGGATAAATTAATGAATGCACATGAGGAATTATTTAGTCTTTAAGAGGATTTCATGTGTATCATTCTAAATGCTTTTTTGCCCCTGGTGCTTGTGCAGAGTATCTGACAGAGGGAGTCTGTTATGCAATGTGACAGTAAAGCATGTCATAAACTACTGTTTATGCCCCTTCATAAAAACAAGGTGTGTTTCCCCTGCATGTTTATAGCTCTGTATTGCAGTCTCTCCTCACACTCACTTTTATAAGGCAACTTGTTAAAAATCAAATGCAAATGTTGGTCAATTAAAGAGCAAACAGCAGCCCCTGGGCTTTACAGGGCTCAGGCTGGTGCCAGGATTATTGCAGAAATTCAAAGTTAATTTTTGATCACTTGTGTTTTTTTTACTATTACCTGTATTTTATATCTCACCACCACTGACAGCCACACAGAAATGTTGAGTGGTTTACAGAAATACAGCTGGGAGGAGGCAGTAAAGTAGGACAGCTATGTTTTGAGCTGTTAGACCATGTTACCCTTTCCCTATGCTGCATAGTTATTGCAGTGTATTTGAATAATATACTAATACATTATCAGGTGCACTTTGTAGTTCTACAATCACAGACTGTAGTCCATCTGTTTCTCTGCATATCTTGTTAGCCTACTTTCATTCTGTTCTTCAGTGGTCTGGACCCCCATATGACCACCACAGAGCAGGTACTATTTGGGTGGTGGATCACTGCAGTGACACTGACATGCTGGTGGAATGTTGATTGGTGTTGCACTGGTACAAGCAGATCAGATTCAGCGGCACTGCTGGAGTTTTTAAACACCTCAGTGTCAGTGCTAAACTGAGAAGAGCCAACAAAATCCTGTGGGCAACATCCCGTGACCACTGATGAAGGACTAGAGGATGACCAACACAAACTGTGCAGCAACAGATGAGCTATTATCTCTGAATTTACATCTACAAGGTGGACCAACAAGATGTGGACAGTGAGTGGACAAGGTGTGGACAGCGAGTGGACACAGTGTTTAAAAACTCCAGCAGTACTGTTGTGTCTGATCTACAAATTTATATGTTACCACCACATCAGTGTCACTGCAGTGCTGAGAATGATCCACCACTCAAACAATACCTGCTCTGTGGTTGTCCTGTGGGAGTCCTGACCAATGAAGAACATGGTAAAAAGGGACAAAATATGCATAGATACAGAGATGCAAAGGGCTACAGTCTGCAGTTGTAAAACTACAAAGTGCACCTCCATGGTGAGTGGAACTGATAAAATGGACAATGAGTACTGATACAACAATGTGTTCCTAATAATTGAATTTTTTTTATAGCATTTTAATGTTTTTAAATACAACAGTAAGAAACTGTAATTCAGAAAACATTGTAAAAATTATGGTAAACAGCTGGAAACCCTGCTGCCACT
This sequence comes from Piaractus mesopotamicus, assembly GCA_023558415.1. NCBI lineage: Eukaryota > Metazoa > Chordata > Actinopteri > Characiformes > Serrasalmidae > Piaractus > Piaractus mesopotamicus. Next base: position 3,796 of record JAILXH010155998.1, read on the forward strand.
ATATTACTGTAAGGAAAATTTCTACAGTGAAAGTTTTCGCAACCCACACACAAAATATCTATTCACACAATCTCTTTTCATATGTTGAAGGTGTGGTGTGGTATGGGGAATTAAAAAGTTGTGTAAAAAGGCTCTTTCATGACAATGGCACTGGTGTAGAGCAGCCTTACTCTCCCAAGAAGCTGCTGATGAAAAAAAAACAGCTGGTGAGTTTAAGCAGCTCCACTTTCCAACTGCACACACACAATAAGCTTGAATCAGCCCTGTTCTGTGTATGTTTGTCTGGAACAGAGCATAAGGGAATGAACCTGATGCATTATAATCTGTGTTGGATTGGTCACTGAGTCTGTTTTGATCTGGGATGATCTGACCACCAGACCAGCAGTGGTATGTTTGTGTGTGTAAGGGATCAGGCTTCTACACTAGTTCTGTACTTATATATGATATATGATTTTGTAAAAAAAAATTATGATTTAGATTGCATGATTCCACATCTATTCACATACTTATACTCAAACTGTGTGAAGCTTCATTATGTGACAAGTATTAAACTAGGTTTTAATGTTGTCACCTCCAGAGCCAACTGTACCTTGGGGTTGCAATGTTGTGCAGCTTTCCATTTCTTTTATCCTCAAATGAAATAAAGCTCCAACAGCCTTGCAGCATTTACTGAGCTGATGGGCGGATCTGAGTTAATGCCTTAACAATGAAACAACAAATGCGGGCATACTTTCCACAAGCCTCAGTGTGCAAAAACATTTCATAGTCTGACAGGAAAATATACAAGACTAGAAATCTAAACAGGGTCTGGTGCAGGCCCAGTGCAGGCTGTTCGAAAATGCTACTCTGTGTTTTTCCTTCTAATTATTTTAGCAGGAGTGCTGCTTACTTTGAGAGTGATTAATCAAAGCCAACCATCAACTGCAGCATGGTCCTCATTTACCGCGCCAGTGGATCCACCGTTATTACCAGTTAACTGAAACCTTGTTTGGAAATAGCAAGGTCAATGTTTCCATCCACGTTATCACAATTAGGCTGCTGAGGATCTCTTCTGAAGAGGAATGACCCATATGGCTACTAGAGTTTGGGACAGGACACCCACGTGGATCGTGAGGGAGAAGAGGGGTGGGAGGAATAAGAAAACGAAGGACAATAGAATCTGTGGGTGAAAGAGGGAGAGAAACAGACATAAACACCCATATTTTTCTGAAAGGCTTATTTCACTCAGACTTCTGATTCCCTTATTAAGAAATTAATGGACAATGACTTTCTCTAAAATAAAAGCAGGTTACCTGAGGATTTATGGGCAAACAAAAAACCTAAACCTTTCATGCCACTTTTCAGTGTATCTTTATTTTTGTTCTGCATGATGTTCTGAGTAATAGGTTTGAGTTTGTTATTTTCCTAGGCAGTAATCATAACAAAACTGAGTTGCTTGTGAAAAATGTACATTAATGAGACCAATAACAACATCAATAAATACCAATACTGAAGGAGAAGTGTATATTCTATTCTGGTATGACTCGGTATGGTGAGTGTAGTCATGGAGTTGCTCAGCTTAGGCTAGCAGCAGAAGCTTAGAAGTTTAATATTTCAGATCTGTGGATCTTGGCAGCTAGCATATACTCTAAAATGGCTACAAAATTCTCTAATGAGCAAATTAATAAAGAAATGTGACAACACTCTCAGGCAATAGAAAGAGTGTGTTGAAATATCAGTTACTCTGGCAGGAAGACCTCGAGGCTGTGAGTGGCCTGTGAACTGACTCCTCTATGCTAGCACCTTTATGCTAATCAGAGTTCATTCATTAAACAAACTGCACCGATCAGTGACAGAATGTCAACTGACATCTCATTTCAGTGGCTGCCCCCTTTCCACAAACCCCTCAATTTTTTAACACATCACCCCCACCCCGTCTTTTTTGAGTGAGATTTATGATAGTGAGCAAGGCAGCAGCTGGCTAGGCGGTGCACGGTGTGCTAGGGAAGCTAATCTTGTTTACATTCAATCTGCTATTTCCTGTCTGCTGCAGCCTTGAGAGGGGAATGTCATGTAATATGTGTATTAAAAATAAGTGTAGCAGAGCAGGAAACAACCTACTGGCAGAGCGCAGTCTTTGAGCCTCGGCCAACACAGCCGGCCGCGAGGTGCAATTGATCTGGACCGCAATGCAACCACATTCCTTCAGAACACGAGCACTCACTCAGGGCCAGAAACCTACACTACTGCTGAAAACAGCAGTCACTCACACTGCCTGGATCAATTAGGGACTGGGGTGAAAACGCAAACCGAACGTGTGCGCATATTTGTGTGTGTATGCACTTGTGTTTGTGTGTTGATAGTAATCTTGCTTGCCATGTAACCTGATAAGTATGTATCATGTATAAATGTTATTTCACTGAATAAATATTCAATGAAATTTAATCTTTCATGCTAAAATTATGCTCTGCTCTACACATATGCTTATGCTTTTTCTTTTGTGTCTAGGGTGATTTGTGGATCAGTCATCACACTCACCCCTGCTCTGAGGTTCAGTAAAGCTCCCACACAGAAGAGGTGGAGGTCTACCAGGGTTTCAGGTCTCAATGAAATTTGAATATGAGTGATTGTGTGTGTGTATGTGTGTGTGTGTGTGTGTGTGGGAGAGCATGCGGCATGTATGTGCGGGGATGTGTGTATGTGTGTGTGAACGCCTGCAGAAAGGCAGACTGATAAGCAACCTCAGGGAGGAAATAGTAATAGAACCTAAAAACACAGCGGAAAGGCTTGTGGGGGTTTTTATGGAAACTAAAATTTAAACTCTAACCATGCAATCACCACATTAAAGCAAGCCGTCCTGGAGCTGACCACTGGTATGCTGCTCTCCTGCCAGCTTGCTGCTTTTCATTAGATCTCTCGATTTTTTCAGTTGATTTGGCAAATTAACTAACAACAGGCAAAGCACACCATGCAGGCTGGAAAGGAGCGTAGCGGCAAATTGCGTTTATGAAAACCACACTACAGCTATGTTATAAGAGCTGATCAGGAGTACACACCATGTCCCTATCAGGAATATGAAAGCTCAGGAATAATCTTGTACAGGTTGCTGCAGGATACATAACACAGCACAGATATTTTATTTCCACAAAAAGTCACTGAAAATTTCAAGATGGCATTAGCACAAAATCCTATCCAAAAAACATAACTATAGGCTTAATACACAGCAAGAACAGAGACATTACAGATGACATTACAGAGACATTCTGACATTAATGTCATGTGAGCCAAACTATTCCACTATAGATCATTCATCTCCAGCAGCAGTCACCATCAGCACCATCAGTCAGCAGCACTATCAGAACATTACAAGAATAATGTTACCTCTAAGCAATTGCTGCTGTGCACTGAATTATATTAAGATACTTTACATAGAATAGAATAAAAATAGAATAGAGACAAGTGTGTTAGTTTTAATGTAGAGCAAGCATGGAGGGACTCATTCAGCAGTGAGGATCAGAAGGCTGTATTTTGTCTATGGCTTTTGTCTATGGCTAAGTCTCTGTGGTACTGCTGGCAGCAGCTACCACTTAACTTTCTGAAGCACTAAATCAAGCACTGAAGCACTAAGCCAAACAGCACTGATGGTACAAACTATCTCAAACTCAGAGGGCTGCTTCCATTTTCTTATGCCTTTCCCAGCATCACTTCACTGTAGTGGACCACCTGCCTGTGTGTGGAGTTCCCCTGAGGATAACTTGGTATTATGATTTCACTGGACTGTTTGTACCTCAAGTGCATCCTCCTGAACCATGGCAAACGGGGTTATTTTCAAATTTACTGTACAAGGGCTTTGCAGATGAAGGAAAAATTGCAAGCTGTTGATTACTTTTGACTTTGAAGTGCTCCCTTTTCAGCAGGCTGATTTGTTTTCAGTTGAAACCCTCATAAAACATGTGCTGTAATCAAGAATATGCCACAAATCATGCGAGGCATTAGATTATATGCCAGAAATACCAGTCCATTTGTTGCAGAGAGGAAAAAAAGAAAGACAAAGAGAACAATTTTCCCTCAGCTTATCCTGTGTAGTGAAAGCTGAGTAGAAAACTTCTCCACTGAGCTCTACCTACATTGTCATAGGGACCCCTTTTGAAGGTAGAGAGTATCCATTCCTAGTGGTACTATAAAGAATCATCAATAGATTATTATATCCATTAAAAGTGTATTTATATAAACTCCTGAAATTTCAGTGAAGCCAAAATTTCCTTATTCAACATATTGTGGCACTACACACTTGTAAGGTATCTATGTTATATCACCCCCAATGCAGTAGGCACTTATTAGGGAGCTGGGCCCTTGTGTATGGGAAAGTGTATGAGAAACACAGTATTTTCTACAAAGTATTTTTCTTTTCTTCATTATTTATCCAAATTCTAAGGACATAGGCCGAAATAAATCTAGCCTACTTGGCTCAAGTATCATGCAGATGAGTTATTATACTCGAAAGTATTAGCAGACATGATGTGCCAACCCTCAAAGGCCCATCCCTCCCAACAATTCTGCAAGTGGGTCTGTGTCACATCATGTTTTATATACATATAATATTTATTTATTATGTTACTAAACTATGTTGCTCAGTATTCAGTGATGAGCAACTAAGTAGTTACAGTAGTTATGTTTGTGTGGAAGGCTATGGTGACTCAGCTATAGAGAGGCCTACAACTACCTAATGTGAGACCTACTAATGTGTTTGTTTTCTCTTTTTCTTTCCCACTGGAATTTTGCAATTGTGCCAAATTTACCAGCTGCCACTATATTTAACACTCTTGAGTTTTGTGATGGGATTTGAACCTGCATATTTGTGGTTATATAAGCTTAGTATCAGTCCAAATATAAAGGATTGGCCTATCACACAATAGTACAGTTTGAGCCTATATTTGCGATGCAAACAGCAGTAGCTAGATAATAACTTGGATGAACACAGATGAATCTGTTGAATGTATCAATATTGTGAAGCATTATTCTACACCACACATACACACACACACACACACACACACACACACATTTCAGTTGTGTTAAACTTGGGGTTAAAATGTTTTATTGAACTTATACGTTTCAGCCATACTGAAAATCTAACACCCCCTTCCAATATGGCCAGTTCTCTCAATCCTAATGCTGGTACTCAGAGCCAGCACATGTTCTCCAGGTTCCCAAGGCTGCAAGCCCTTTGCCTTTATGACCCTTTTTAAATCATCAAGTGCTTAGTAGAAATGATGGGAAATGTGTGTATAAAGTAAAAGAATGCAGCAGAGAGCAATAGGCAGTGTGTGGCTGTGAGCACCGAACCACCAGGACTGTTAAATAAATAATTAAACTCATCACAACAGGCTTAACTCACTATGATCTGCTCAGAGACAGGCCAGGAAGCTAGTTGGGTCTGTGTGTGCGTGTATAAGCGTATCAGTATGTGGATATGTACTTGAGTGTTATTGCTTTGCAATGTCCTGAGGGCTAATGTATGGTGAATCTATTTCAAGTGTTCTCCAAGGCAGGGGTGGCACCACACCTCCAGAAGTGGTAAGGCAAAGCTGATTGTTTCCAGGAAAAAAAGCATGGCTGGCTGAGTGACAAAATGCAATTAGGCCACTGACTAAAACCACTTTTAATGCCAAACTAAAGACATGTCTCTATAACTCTATTCATGAACTATGATTTATACAACTATTCTTGGGTCAGTGTTTGTTTTGACCCTGTGCTTTACTAGGATCAGCCTCAGAGGGCAAACTCCGAACTCTGCTAGCTAACATCGTGTTTTCAAACCCTCTTCAAGTCCACACCAGTTTTGCAGGGAAGCAAGTGCTGTGTTACTCCTGCATTTGCCACCATAAAAACAGAAAATAGGGCTGGTTTTTGTCTATGTGCATCGCAATCAGCAGTAGTAAACCTTACTTGATATCAGCCTCTTTATGCTTGGTTTACCAGTTAAAAACCTTTAAACCTAATCTTTTTTTCTGAATACTTTCACTCACTCTAATACAGTTTCCCCCCTACATTGTAAAGTGACCTTGGGTTTGTGAAAGGCACTATTAGTCTAATGTATTTTTATTATTATTATTATTATTATTGTTGTTGTTGTTGTTGTTGTTGTTGTTTTTGTTATTAACCATTTGAATGTAAACAATGTTGCTGATGCTTGGCCAAAAATACAAATTTTATATAAAATGAAATAGTGTTTGTATAAATTCAGAAAAAAGACACATGCCAGTCACAACCATATATGTGTACATATTTCTATATTGTGGACTATTTACACAAAGTTAGGTTAGTTCCATCATTTATGTTGGAATAGACACTCCCAAAATTTTACACTGCTGCACTGACGTTGAACCGTATGCTTGCACTGGGTCGGTTTGTCCAACAGGTCAAAACAAGCGCTGTACCCTGATTGGTGTGCTTGCTTTGCGCTTCTTTCATTTTGACGTTACGTTTTTATATACACATAAGCCAAAAGGAGTGACAGATTTTGCATAATGTAGTGGAGTTAAAAGTAAGATATTTGACTTTGAAATGTAGTTGAGTGAAAGTAAGAAGTCGCCCAAAATGGAAATACTTCAGTAAAGTACAGATACATGAAAAAACTACTTAAGTACAGTAACAAATTACATTTACTTAGTTACTGTCCACTGGTAAAAAGTAAAAAGTTAAAGCAGACAGTGCGGCTCTGATGTGCACTGGTGAAAAAACACTCTGGTGTTGAATTCTCTCATGAATTGATATGGTTTACTTCTTTGCTGTGGACCTGAGTACGAGTGGGTGTTCACACGCTAAAATAAAACGAACTAAAGAAAAAGTTTAATAGATCTACACCAACCAAGGAAGGTCTGAAAGCGGTCTTAGTTTAGCAGTAGCAGTAGGAATTATTCAAACTGACATTTAGTAAATCCACACAGTGTAGTAACATAAACTGTGATCCAGTGCATTAGTTCATGTATTGCAGTAAAAACATTTTTATCAGATTGGTGAGCTGCAGCCCCTCTCACAGAACAGAAAAATCATGAAGGCATCCCCACTGAAATGGAGATTCTGATTGGTTCTGCAGTTGAGTTTTACTCTCTGTCTGTTTATGTGGTTCAGTCCTCTGTTAAGTTTAGGGAAAGCGGAGGTTTTCATTTTTATGTAACTGTCCTAAACTCAGTCAGAAAGTGGTTGGTCATCTCCACGGTGCTTTAAAAAGTGATGGGTCAGATGCCTGCTTGTCCATGTGGGTCCGGCGGCCCTGCTCCGAGGTTCTGATATATGAGCTGACACTAATACTTAGTCATCTGTTTGTAAGATATTACTTCAGCAATAAGAATAAAGAACAGATATTTTATAATGAGTACTCTTCACTACTGACCTTTCTGAATGTCCGTCTTAACCTCTCTGTGCTGGAGTTTCATGAGCCCCAGTTTGGAGCAGTGGGGTTTAGCGGCCTTTAGCATCACAACCATAAAACTCTCTCCCTGCCTGTTGCTCACTGAGCTGAGGCGTGTGGCCACTGAGCTGTGCAAAACAAACACACACACAGATTTCTCTGCTGTGATTCAGATGTTCCAGAGTTTTCAGTTATGGAGCTTCCTCTCCAGGGTCAGATGTGGGCAGACGTTTAACATGGCTGTGTGAAGTCAGAAATGTAGAACTCATGTGCTCATAGTGCATACTAAAGACAGTTTCATACAGCAGGTCAGATGAACAGAAGCTGGCTTTTGAAAATGCATTCTGGCATTTTGTCAGAATCAGAAATGTAGAACTCACATGCTCATAGCACATACTAAAGACATACAATACAATAGTAATAGAAAATTGCATTCTGGCATTCTATCAGATTTAGGATCATTTTATTTCAATACGACATACAACTGAATCTTACATTGCTTTTGATCTAGCCTTGCATATCTGTAGGGCTAATGGCATTCATCAGACTGCAAATTGTTCTGTGCTTGCCAAGATTTAAAATTTTAGATCATGACATATGAGATTAATTATTCTGTTTTAAAAGTTATTGACTAGTTTCTATCTTTGAATTCATGATATATTCTTAAATTGATCATGGATATGTCTTTCATGCCTCAGTCAGGAAATCTCAAAATTGAGTAAAGTAAAATTGAGGTAAAACAGGCTACATTAGATAGAGTACCAGTTAGTACCTTTCTCTTTCATTACAAAAAAATGTATCAAGCTTCAATGACAAAAACTCAAGTTTGATTGCTTGACAGAATCATTCATAGTGGTTTAACTGTAAAATGGTTCATTGTAAAGAAACTTACAGACTTAGATTTCTTTACAGTGGTGGTGATAGAAACCAGGGGCCCTAATGTGTGCTACAAAAATATAGCCATTTATCTCTCTGCCATGACTAAATTAAAGTAAATGGATTAAAATATGTCATAAAACTATCATAAAACAATGTGCCAGATACCAGGCAGTATGTATCTAACTATTTCATGTAATAACTTTCTGTGTGAGAGCTTTTAGAGGCATTAAACTCTTCAGATGTCTGGTTCCCATTGCCACCACTGTGAAAAATTCTGACCTGGCAAGTTTCTCTAGAAGGGAACATTTCGCATTCAAACATTTTTGGAGGAATTTGTTTGCATCTCAATCATTTACTTATGTAGAATGTTTGAAAAACGAGTTCCCTTACAAGAACCATTTGCTAAAATTCAATGTATTTCACTTATTACTCTGCTGTAGCAAGTCTCATCTCAAGTAATTTGATCTAAAATCCAGCATTTTTTACACTTCTTCCAAACCTTTGAACACTTTAGACCCCACTTATTTCTAGACTGGAGCCAACTTATTTCAAAATGTCTTCCCAAGTAAAATTATCTTGCTGTGTGGACAGATAATTTCACTAGTATTAAATAATTTTCTCCTCAAATTCAGTGTTTTTTCTTGTACTAGTAGCTAATCGTTTTTGCAGCGCATCCCAAATATCAGAGCAAGAACAGGAGAGTACAAGAGAAAAGAAAGTAAGAGAAAAGATAAGAGGAAAGGAGAAATGTATGTGTTCTGCACTGTAGAGGTGGACATTGAGGTGGGAGTTGTGTGCTCTACTCTGCTATGTACTGTGTGTTGTACTCTGCTGTGGTCCAGGTGTTGGGGCCGAATGTGCTCTTCATTACAAGGGAAAGAGCGGTAAGAGCAAGGGAGAATGAACTGTAGCCAAGTTCTGTGGGGCCCAATGACCTGCCAGTAAAAGTCCTGGCCAGGGAATGGCTCAGCCCAAGAAGGGGAAGCACAGGCCCCTTCCAGTAGAATGATACTTCTGTAGGATAGGACCTTGTCCATGAGCTGCCCTTTGATGCTGGAGCTTTAGTTAGCCATGGAGCAAAGCCACTGCACATCTGTCCCAGAAGTCTCAATTCCAACACTGGGAGTTCTTTCAGCTTTGACTGGAGTAACAGGTTAGAGACTAACCTTTCTATAGCCTCCACTGAACACCTAGCGCTAAATATACTGAACGCCCAGCTGTTACACTACTGAACATCTAGCACTGTACACTCAGCACCAATACCAACATCCAACATTACTGAGCACTCCTCTACAACCCCTACTAAACACCCAGCTACCAGCATGCTGAACATCCAGCTCTGAAACTATTAAATACTCAGCTATTACCTCTACTGAACACCCAGCTCCAAGCCTACTGAACATCCATCTCCAACCTCAACTGAACATCCTACTAAACAAGTCCAACCCCAGCACTCATGCACTTAACATCCAATCTTACAGAACCCTCAGCTCCAACTCTCCTGAACACCCAACTCCATACTCCACTGAACACCTTGCTCTGAATATATTACACACCCAACTCCAATCCCTATCACTGATACTGCAGTATGAGCTTGAGTAACAGCCTGAAACTTTTACGAACTTTCACTGAATGCTCAGGCCTAAACCGACTGAAAATGCAGCTCAAACCCTACAGAACACCAGCTATGATCTTCAGATAAGGTCTAGAGAATCCATTGCTCAGACAAGCATAAGCACACATATATGCACTCACTAAACTAATTAAATGTTACTCAGTGGAGAATGGTCAGATAAGCAGTGAAACTGAAATAGCCATCATGATGCAGTCCATCAAGTTTTCCAGTCCAGATAACATACACACACATACATGTTAAGCATCCATCCCCATGGATCACTTAACATACCAAGTTTTTGTTTCGACTAGAGACTCTAAATGCACAGTATAAAGATTTACAACCTTTGCTCTCTTCTTTCCTGTCTCTCTCAAGCACTCAGACACAGACACACACACACGCACACACACACACGCACGCACACACACACACACACACACACACACACACACACACACA
>JAILXH010156025.1:12296-23488 GCA_023558415.1 Piaractus mesopotamicus
TTTTCTCTAAACTAAAAGCAATGGTCACAAATAATTAATACAGCTATTTGAACAGATCCTTAATTTTGCAAATCAGTGTGGTTACACTGAATAAAAAAGATCCAACTCCCAGTGATTAAATACTCAGGCCCTTCTGTATATATAAAAATTATATACAAAAAAATTAAAGGAACACTTTGAAAACACATCAGATCTCAGTGGGGAAAAAAATCATGCAGAATATCTTTCCTGATGTGGACTGGGTAATGTGTTAGGAACGAAAGGATGCCACATCGTTTGATGGAAATTAAAATTATCACCCTACAGAGGGTTGAATTCAAAGACACCCCGAAAATCAAAGCGAAAAAATGATGCAGCAGGCCAGTCCATTCAGCCGAAATTTCATTACAGCAACTCAAAATGGTACTCAGTAGTTTGTATGGCCTCCACGTGCTTGTATGCATGCCTGACAACCTCGGGGCATGCTCCTAATGAGACGATGGATGGTGTCCTGGGGGGATCTCCTCCCAGATCTGAACCAGGGCATGACTGAGCTCCTGGCAGTCTGAAGTGCAACCTGGCGGCGTCGGATGGACTGAAACATAATGTCCCGGACATGTTCCACTGGATTTAGGTCAGGCGAGTGGGGGGGCCAGTCAATGGTATCAATTCCTTCATCCTCCAAGAACTGCCTGCATACTCTCGCCACATGAGGCCGGGCATTGTCGTGCACCAGGAGGAACCCAGGACCCACTGCACCAGCGTAGGGTCTGACAATGGGTCCAAGGATTTAATCCCGATACCTAATATTAGTCAGGGTGCCGTTCTCTAGCCTGTAGAGGTCTGTGCGTCCTTCCAGGGATATGCCACCCCAGACCATCACTGACCCAGCATGCAGGCAGCATAACGTTCTCCACGGTGTCTCCAGACCCTGTCCTGTCTGTCACGTGCTCAGGTGAAACCTGCTCTCATCTGTGAAAAGCATCTGCCAATTCCGGTGTTCTATGGCAAATGCCAATCGAGCTCTATGGTGCTGGGCAGTGAGCACAGGGCCCACTACAGGATGTCGGGCCCTCAGGCCACCCTCATGAAGCCTGTTTCTGATTGTTTGGTCAGACACATTCACACCAGTGGCCTGCTAGAGTTCATTTTGTAGGGCTCTGGCAGTGCTCATCCTGTTCCTCCTCGCACAAAAGAAGCAGATACCGGTCCTGCTGAGGGGTTAAGGACCTTCTACGGCCTTGACCAGCTCTCCTAGAGTGACTGCCTGTCTCCTGGAATCTCCTCCATACTCTTAAGACTGTGCTGGGAGACACAGCAAACCTTCTGGCAATGGCACGTACTGATGTGCCATCCCGCAGGAGTTGGACTACCTGTGCAACCTCTGTAGGGTCCAGGTACCGCACCATGGTACTAGTAGTGACGCTGACCCAAGCCAACTGCAAAACTAGTGAAAAATCAGTCAGAAATGATGAGGAGGGACAAAATGTCAATGGCTTCCACCTATTAAACCATTCCTGTTTGGGGGGTCTTCTCATTGTTGCTGCTCTACTGCACTTGTTGTGAATTTCATTAACACCAAAGCAGCTGAAACTGATTAACAACCACATAATATTTATACACCGATCAGGCACCGATCACAGAGCAGGTACTAATTGGGTGGTGGATCATTCTCAACACTGCAGTAACACTGACATGGTGGTTGTGTGTTGTGTGTGTTGTGCTGGTGCGAGTGGATCAGACACAGCAGTGCTGCTGGAGTTTTTAAACACTGTGTCCACTCACTGTCCACTCTAATGTGTGGCGCTGGTGCGAGTGGATCAGACACAGCAGTGCTGCTGGAGTTTTTAAACACTGTGTCCACTCACTGTCCACTCTATATTAGGCACTCCTACCTTGTCCGTCCACCTTGTAGTTGTAAAGTCAGAGACGATAGCTCATCTGCTGCTGCACAGTTTGTGTTGGTCATCCTGCTGGTATGAGTGGATCAGACACAGCAGTGCTGCTGGAGGTTTTAAACACTGTGTCCACTCACTGTCCACTCTATTAGACACTCCTGAGTAGATCAGACACAGCAGTGCTGCTGGAGTTTTTAAACACTGTGTCCACTCACTGTCCACTCTATTAGACACTCCTACCGGACATTTATCAGACACAGCAGTGCTGCTGGAGTTTTTAAACACTGTGTCCACTCACTGTCCGCTCTATTAGACACTCCTACCTGTCAGTCCACCTTGTAGATGTAAGGTCAGAGACAATAGCTCATCTGCTGCTGCACAGGTTGTGTTGGTCATCCTCTAGGGATGTAAAGTCATAGACGATAGCTCATCTGCTGCTGCACAGTTTGTGTTGGTCATCCTCTAGTCCTTCATCAAGTCCACCTTGTAGATGTATACATATACACGCACAAATTTACATTTGCATTATTGGAAAAATATATGCGTTTTATTAACTTTCCAGCATTTATAACCCTCTGCAAAGGAATGTTTGTTGTATACATGGATATTTGCGACTGTTTGCCAATTATAAATGCTAATCAAGGTGAATTTAGTCTGGATTTATACATTTTATAAACAGCATCAACAGTGATGCACATGAAAAATATTGGCTCAGCCCAGAAATTCCATAATGCATCCCTAATTTATGTTACTTTATTAAAAATACATTCATTGCTGACTTCTAAAGACACCATGGATGGTTATGTGGGCCGTGAAGGTTTGCCTGTGATTAATATTTTGGTAGACTGTGGTGCAGGTTGTAGGGTGGCGAAAGGAGTTGCGTGTGAACATGTACAGTATGTTTTCCAGTTTCCTTTCAGGAATGTGCATCTGATTACTTATACTGGAAGTGCTTTAATGCCATGTTACTGAGAATAGACTGAGGGATGGAATGTGATACTTCATAGTGACTGGTGAACCTGATTAGCAGGCTTATCACAGTAACGGAAATATAAACACTTCGTTATGTCCTAAGACCTGGTTTTTCAGATCACTTTTTCTTTCCTCGTCACATTTCGTGTCAGTTGTGGTGTCATTACTTTACTTTCTACATGTTTACAAAATTTTATTTCACTTTCAATGCAAAAAGCTAAGTTGCTCGACTCCTCCTTCATGTGATTCGTTGTTTATCATAAACGTTGTGCTTTCATAAACATGTGTACATATTAGTTTTCTTGACCCCACACTAATTTGTTAAATTCTGTGTCATAAACAAACATTTGTCTTAGAGATAAAGAATTTGTGGTATCACTTGAAGGGCAACACTTGTTCTACATGACATCTACATAAGCCTTACTACACACTTAAAAATATGGTGCATCAAGGGTTCTTCAGTAAAGAAAATGGTTCTATATAGAACCGTGAACACTCAAAGAACATTTTCGTGGTTCTTCGCATCCTGAAAGTTTCACCAGGTTGATGGAGAATGCGCTGTAGATTGTTCAATCTAGAACCTTTTTGAAGGGTTCTATATAGCACCAAAAAGTGTTCTTCTATTGTTACGGTGTCAAGCTTGTTACAACACAAAAGCACTTTTGGGTGCTATATAGAACCCTTTTCTAAAAGATTCTATATAGAACAGTCTATAGCACATTCACGCACATTTTCCATCCAGCTGAAGAACCCTTTCATGATGTAAAGAACCCTTTAATCATGCAAAGGGTTCTTTGAGTTTTCATGTTTCTATATAGAACCGTTTTCTTTACTAAAGAACCTTTGAAGAACCATCTTTTTTAGGTGTTTAAAATAAGCCTACATACACATTTATGAAGGCTTTTATAATAAAGGCGTTTATAACCAGCCTAAGTTGTCATAAAGGCTACTTTGTCAATTTTGATATAATTTCAGGTGTGATGACAGCTGGCGCTTCTTGGAATAAGCCTTTGTGAATGTCCTAAAAGGCTTATGTAGGTGTTGTGTAGCTTTATGAATGCTGCACTTTAGTGAATATTTAGTTCTTAACTTCCTATTTGTATGGTCAAGGTGTGCTAATGGCATACCTTTGAGAAGGTGAGAAATATGTACAGTTAAAGTGTTGTTTATGTTTTGTGTTTTTAGGAGAAAGTGCGGATGAGATACAAGCTGACGTTTGTCCTTGGAGATCGGCAGTGCTCAGAGACGGGTGAAGTGGATAAATTCCCACCGGTGGAGAGATGGGGCAGGCTGTAGCGTTCACCTGAGACACGGATCCTCAATCCTGCTTGCAGATATCCATCCTCCAAAGTTACCTAAACAGTCTTTAAGGGAATACTCCAGCATTTTTCAACCTCCTCTTTCTCTGCTGCTTCTTTATCGTGTGGTTCATTGATGGTAGATTTACGTTTTACATGCAGGCATTTGACAGACACTCTTATCTAGAGCAGCTTGTGATTTAATCACATTACAGATGTGGGTGAAAATAGAATTAGGAGGACAACTTATTGGTGGAGCGTGGCATTTGTGCCTAGGTGTGATGTCAAAGCCCAGCCTGCCATGAGAAGGGCAGCGGTGTTACCTAGTAGTGGGCAGTATGGCCAATATATTATTAAAGTGTAATTAATATTTATGACAGTTTCAGTATACATATGAACGGTATATACATTTTTACGAATAAAATCATTTCAGATGCTTAAACACATTTTTTTAGTTTATTATTGGCTTATATTTCTGAATCGTACCTTCACTTTTATTAAAAAGCGTTTTTAACAACAGTGCTAACTGTTGGTTCCTGTCTAAAGAACTTGGCTTCTTCTTCAGCCACTTTTTGTTAGAATATTCCCTTCCACCTTAAATGGAGCGGCATACATTCTGGCACCTGTATAGGCACCGTAATGTAACTGCTGGATCATTTAAGGTGGAACGAGCAATAAGAAGAGAATAAGAAGCCAACACATGAAAAATATAATCATAAACGTTTCAGTACCAGCTGCTACACAGCTTGTTTCAAGACTGCAGCGTCATCTGATGCAGTGATGAGTGAGTCAGGCAGTTCAAGAGGAAACAGAAGCACTCCGTTGCCCATGCTTGGCTAATGCTAACCCGAGAAGACCAACCGTTCATTTATATCTCAAAAACAAAGTAGACTTCTTCATATTAAGTGTAGTAGACAGCAGGAGGTGATCGAGTGTCTGCTGCGTTTTCATTTTCATTTAAAACGTGACTAAAACATCCCTGGCTCAGACACTCAGCTAAAGGAGATAACATTAGCATGGTCTGCGCTGTTTGTATGTTGCGTTATCCGCACTTACTTGTGGCGTACCAGTATAACGGTTATGACAAAACTCTAACCTGAGGAGCTTCTGCCCACTACTAGTATTACCCACTACGCTACACCACCACAAAATGGCCTGTGCCACATTTATAACTGTGTTTTTGAACATAACACAAAGCCCACTGACTTAAACCCCATTTATAGTAGAAGCTAATGGGCAGTTGCTAAAGGGCAGCAAACCAGTCCTCTCTCTAAAATAATTAACTGTACAGCTTAATTTATGAATTCATTTGACTAAGGAATTCATGAAAGTGCAGAAATACATAAACCTTTACTGACGGAATTCAGCAGCTGCCCATTAACTTCTGTTATAAGTGAGTTTCACGTCAACATGTTTTCTGTTCTAAGTTTTAAGAAATGTGTTGAAATTATTACTTGCGTTAATCAACTGTACACTCTTAAAAAGGGTAGTTCTTTAAAGGTTTTTTAGTAAAGAAGATTGTTCTATATAGAACCCTGAAGACTCAAAGAACCCTTTGCATGATTAAAGGGTTCTTTGCATCATCAAAAGGTTCTTCACATTGATGGAGAATGTGCTGTAGATGATTCTTTATAGGAACGTTCAGAAAAGAATTCTATATAGCACCAAAAAGGGTTCTTCTATTGTTATGATGTCAAGCTTGTTAAAATAGAAGAACCCTTTTTGGTGCTGTGTAGAACTCGAAATTCAAAAAGGTTTTATATAGAACCGTCTGTAGCACATTCTCTATCAATTTGGAGAACGCTTCTGCGATGTAAAGAACCCTTTAATCATGCCAAGGGTTCTTTGAGTGTTCATGGTTCTATATAGAACCACTTTCTTTACTAAAGAACCCTTGAAGAACCATCTTTTTAAGTGAGTATGCTAAAGATACAGCAGATGGAGATGTTTTATAAGTGTTGGACTATTCCTTTAACCTACTGAACAGTGTAGCTCCCCATAGCGGGGACAGCTGGAGCTCAGTTTTTGATACCAGTGGCTTTCCTGCTGATAGAGCCCTCAGCCAATCTCTGTCAGACAAAAGGAGAAACATTGGAGGTTGTTTTAGGCTGTTTTCTGGATTTCATTCAGTCCAGAAAACAAATTTAGGTCAGATTATATTTGAAAAAAACGAACCCTAATCAGTAAGCTGTGCGTGCACAGCTGTCTCAGTATTGAAGGGAAAGATCACCCATTTATCAAACTGCATAATTGTCATTCAGAGTGGTTTGGTGTGAAATGGTTCTGATGTCTTTACAGTGGTGGTGATAGGAACCAGGGGTCACTATGGCTACAACACAAATATAGACATTCTATTTACTATCCAAAACCAACAGTGAACCTACACGTGTCTTCTGAGTTTTATATGGAATGTTGATGATGGGAAAACAGTGGAAAATCTGAAATAAACAGTTTTCTTTGGGGACATTTTTGCCTCATAGTGCCCTGCAGGTATCCCCCATCAGGAATGGATTTAAAAAATACATTTTAGGACCAAAATCTTCTTAAAACTATCGTAAAACAATGTGTCAGACATCAGGCAGTATATTTATAACCATTCTGTGAAGGAGCTTTTAGAGGTGGACGTCTGGTTCCTATCACCACCACTGTGAACAATTATGACTCAGTAGGTTTTTCTAGAACAGAGCGATTCACAGCAAAGCACTCTGAATGACTTTGTTTACATCTTAACCATTTAATTATGCAGGATTTTTGAAAAAAAGGGTAGAATTTCCCTTTAAGTGCTAGTAGCATTCATTAAGTTGCTCACAAACACATTTTCAGAACTGCTTGTCCTTCTGGGTCGTGGGTAAGTTGTAATTTGGGCTTTAATGTTCATCTGAAGGATAAAATTACTGAAACTACTGAAGTTAATTATGTTACAGATAAAATTGCTGCCTTGAATCTGAGTGAAATTCATTTGTGGGTTGAGTTTAACATCATATTTATTACAGAATTGTGTCCGGCCATAAATTTTTGTAATAGGACGATATCTTTTTTATTTGAGTGAATTTTCTTTCATTATTGTGTCTGTTTGATGGCTTCAGGTGTTTCTCTGTATTTATTTGATATGTTTAATGTGTTTCCTGGGCTCTATCAGAGGTTATTATTTATGCTGTGAAATGATATTTGATATTTTATTAGAGGTACTGCTGTATCCTGTAGCCCACCCGGGGCAGCTTGAACCAGAAACACGTTTTTCTTCCTGCAGCTCCTGAGCATTTGTCTTTTTTAGGGCTCGTTCTTACGATGTGATGTCATACAGTATTAAGTTAACATGAGTTTGTGAGCGTGAAAAACCGTGAAAGAGTGATTATGAAACAGAGGATGAGAGGATTATTCTTTTTACAGCTTTTGATCTCCTCCATCCTTCACCAGTTTTTGGCAGTGGTTTGTGCAGTGGGTTCTCTGCGGAACTTTCTCTGAGTTACTGATATTTTGACCTTTTAAACCATCAAATTGATGATATGTAAAAACTAACACTGTACATGTTGGTGTTTGAAAGAAAAATAAAAGCTCTTTGGGTTATTTCTGTGGGGTTTTTCCTTACAAATTATATAAGTGAAAAGTAGAATCTTTTAAGCATTATGGTAAATTTCAGAATTTCATAGTTTTGTGGCGTTCCCCTTTTAGTTTAAAGACAGTGTACCGTTGAGCAGAACTCCACAAGCTTATGTAAAAATCTCCCAACAGATTGAATCAAAAGGCATCTAAAATGCAAGCTTAAACATTTACTAGATATCAACTGCTGTTTTGAAAACAATAATTTTTGTTTCACTGCGTCAGTGTTTATTAACAGTTATTCTAATGTAATCTAGTGTTTATTCTGACAAAAACAGACTTTTTGCCCAGATAAATGTTTTTAAACGGTTTGCTTGGATGCCAAGACTTTACTACATTACTACTGTTCAAAAGTCTGGAATCAGTTGTCATATTAATAATTTCATTTCATTCCATTTCATTATTTCACAATTTTATATACAATAATAACTTGCATAGTGTAGTTTTGCTAACTGCATAGTTATAATGTTAACTGCATAGTTATAAAAGGTGGTTCTTGAAGGGTTCTTTAGTAAAGGCAATGTTTCTGTTTAGCACCAAGAGTTCTATATAGAACCATCTTGTGCTTAAATGGTTCTTTGCATGGTGAAATGGTTCTTCAGGTGGAGAATGTGTTGTGTATGGTTCTATGTACCACTAAAAAGGGTTCTGCTATTGTTACGATGTCAAGCTTGCAACAGTAGGAGAACCCATTTTGGTGCTATATAGCATAGATATACCATTCCACCATTTAAGCAAGCATATATAGAACTGTTGGTTCTAAATAGAACCATTACCTTTACTAAAAAACCCTTCATGAACCATTTATATAAGTGTATAATTAACTATTTCACACTGTAAACAATAAACTGTAATAACAGAGTTCTGATCATTTTGTTCAAATATGTGCTTCATGATTTGATCCACACTTTTCAAATATGATGGGTTTTATTTTATTAGAATTTTATTTTATTTTTTATTTATTATTCTTGATTTTCTGCAGCTTTCTCAGCCGTTACAGAATCTACATTTTTTACAGCCTCCCTACTAATTATTTGAACGCTAAAACTAGCATATTAGAATCTTTTCACCTAAAAAATGTTTTATATTACTGAAAGCATTGATTCCTGAGGATTGTTTTTAATAAGGCATGGCCACATATTGCTATATTGAGGCCTCAAGTTAATTTTTTTTTTTATATAACTTGTGGCTTTAATATAGTAATTTGTGGTCTTGATATAGTAAATTAAGGCCTTAATATAGTAAATTGTGGCCTCAGTATATTAATTTGCAGTATTAATGTAGCAACTTGTGGCCTCAATATATTAATTTGCGGTATCAATAAAGTAAATTGTGGCCTCAATATAGTGAATTGTGGCCTAGATATAGTAATTTGTGGCCCCAATATATTAATTCGCGGTATCAATATAGTAAATTGTGGCCTCAATATATTAATTTGCGGTTACAATATAGCAACTTGTGGCCATAATGTATTAATTTCTGTCCTAAATATAGTAAATTGTGGCCTCAGTGTATTAATTTTGTGGCCCTACCGTATTATAATAATCACACTATCAGACTTAGGGGCTCCGTAGATTCCAGACTTTGATCCAGTTAAATTTTATTAATTTAATTTTGCAGCTCGGTTTTTGTTTTGAGCTCTGGAACGCCGTAGTGTAGCGCGCTGACGTCACTTCCGGCGCCAGGTTGAGCGGAGAGCAGCGGCAGCAATGGCAGACGAGAAACCCAAGGTGAGAAATTAGAGAAAAAAACGGCCAAATAGAGCATTTTACCCCACAAACCCAGTCTGCGTGAGTTTATTACAGACAGTAAAGTCTGTCTGTGGCGTCAGTGTGTAATTAAAGGTGTGCAGTTCGCCTTATTACGCCTTTTAGTCTGTTAGCTGCGGCGCTAACAGTGCTGGGCCGGCTAGCAGCAAATGTGCTTCTGAATTTTAGCAAATAATCGGGCTAAAAATGAACAAATGTATAATTAAATATGTACAAATACACGTATAGAGGTCACTTGTGTTTATGTGAGCAGGTATTTAGAGATGCATGTAAAGCTTAAAGCCCGACTAGTTATGTTTCAACTTTAACTGTTAAGGCTCTGTTTGTTAGTCTATAGAAGAAGATGAGCGGTGCATCGTTATTTAGTCGATGTGGCGATGTTTTGCCTTTCGATACAGTTTTATCGTGGAAGGCTACGATATGCAAACTGGCTTTTAATCAGTCAGTAAATGTTTGTTTTGTAGCTGAAAGCATCCTTACCATATGTTAGGCATTACATATAGTTGCTTCTAAGTCTTTGTTCTAACTAGAGATTGACGATATGGCGAAAATATAATATCGCAATACTTAAAGGAATTTTCACGATACACGATATGCCACAATATTTTTTTTCCAGACATCTGATAAGTTGGAACAGATAAAAAAGAACCAGTAGTGCTGTATTTTTGTTAAAATACATCAGAAACTGTGAATACAGTGATTTTTATTAAATATTGCGCACACTGGGTTGCACTACATCCAGTTAAATGGGACTAATTTTGTAATGAAACATGGTTATTCAGCATTCTGCAAATACTGACTGTATACACAATATGTTCAGAAAAGCATATTCTCACATAATTTGTCACAATAACATGTATCGTCATATTATCCAGCCCTTGTTCCAGCAAATGTAAATGTGTTTTTAATGCACTGCAAGGCAAAATCACAGTGTGGTATTTTGTCTACATCATGCAGCTTTAGTCAACACTGCAGACTTCCTTTTGTGCAGTCTGTGCATTTGCTAAGTGATATTTTGATATTATTTGTGCCGATGTATAAAGTAAGCTTCAAACTCAAACAGTACTTAGACATTTTCACTCTACACTGCACTAAATCAAATTAAACAGCATAATTATGCTCTCTTTATAATGAAACATGCAATAGGTCAGTGTTCTTTAAGTACTGGAAATGCATTTATTTTGTTTATTGTGATGAATGTTGTCACAAAAATGATTAAATATTGTCAGATTGTCTGTCTCTAATTGTTTTTATGTCATAATTAGCTTTTACTGAGCATATTGAAAACATCACCAGCATTTTAGACAGCTGCATGTTACATTACAAAGAGAGTATAATTAGGCCTGTTTAAGTGGATTTAGAACATATGTCTGAAACAGTAAAGAAAAATCATTGTATTTGTAGTATTTTTTTTTAAATGTGGGACTGCTGATTCTTTTTTTTGTCTATTCCAATGTATCAAACCTCAGAAAAAGTATATATCTAAATACACATTGTGCTTTCCACTCCATTTGGCATTTGATCTCGCTATAATTGGTCATGCTTTGTAATAACATCACAATACATTAAATTTGTGAGCTGGTACAACCAAGCACTGCTGCTGTAACGGCACTTTTGGGGCCATTTATGAATTATATAAATTATTTTCTTCTTTTAATCCTTTTTTTTTTTTTTTT
>JAILXH010156043.1:232-12131 GCA_023558415.1 Piaractus mesopotamicus
TCCTATATAGTAAGTGGAGCTGATAAAATGGACAATGAAACAAGGAGGTGGTCATAGTGTTATGCCTGGTCTGTGTATTTTATTCATGTGGAATTAATCAAGCAAATTCAATGCATTGCTTTCTGGAGCACAGGCTGATTTTTGTGTGTCACTGGGTGTCATTAGGTGCGGAGGAGAAGATGAACGTAGAGCTGATCGTGCCTATCGGTGCTGTGGTCATCGCCATGTTCTTCTGGCTGCTCATTGTCTTCGTCATACGCAACAGGAAACGGGTAACGATCTCTTTCTCGCTCCTCTGTCTCACGCAAACACTCGCTCTGCTGCGTGCTGACTGATCTGAAGTGACTGATCAGGCCTGCGTTCACTCTGTCTTTTGTGTGTCCCTGGAAGCATTCCCTTCATTCTGCCTCCCTCATGTAGCCCCTTCCTTGTGCCCCAGCTTTTACTGCAGACTGTGTGTGTGTGTGTGTGTGTGTGGACTGCCTGCTGGGTGGTACTGGGTTTGTTAACTGATGGGTCATTAATGATGGGAGTGAGAGTGACCCACTGGAGCTTGTACAGGGCAGAGAATTTGTGTGGATGTGCCCGCAATCATGTCTGCCATTCACTGACCAGCACACATTCACTCCTTGTGTCTTACTTCCATTCACTATGTACTTTACTCTGACCTTTTACCTCTCACGTTTAACTGTGACGTTTGCAGTGAATGGAAGTGACAAATTACCATTAGGGTACATCATGAACAGTCTTCATAGAAACAGTCACTGATTAAATTAAAAATGTTCTCCTGCTAAAAAATATGGGCTAATTTAAAATTCTCAAGCCACAGCCTCTAATAGCTCCACCCCATCCACTATGTGTGGCAGCCTGAGGCTGTTAAGTGCAAATAGCATTCAAAATTCAACACTTCACTTATCAGTGGTTCTGGTTAAACCTGCACATTTGATCTCATACTTATCATTATCACAACATGAGTTTTAATGATTAACGCATTTCAAAGGCCTGAACAGATGACATTCCATTACAGGTAATGTACTGTTGTCTTAGACTAGAGCAGTGTTTTGGTTGCCTGAGTGGGGAATTGAACCCCCACACTCCTTCCTGATTTGAGTGCCTTATCCACTACACTATCTAACTCTTACAAAGCTCAAACAGCTTAAAGACTATGCTATTCTGAAATACCAGCCTGTAAAAGTACCTAAAATGTAATAACCATTATCAGTTTCAAGTGTTACATTAATTGTGTCCAGTTATGGCTACTGTCACGGGAAACACAATGCATCTGTATGGCTATAAGGAGCTTTATAAGAAATGAATTATTTTACATTTGTAGGTGTGTTTGTTGTCCTCCTGAAGAGCAGAATGTTTAGGTGATTTTGGCCTAAATGTTTATGTATCACCATCAGTGTCAGCACTGGCAGATATGTACATGAAAAATGTCAGACATGAGTATCATCTCAATTCCCATATTGAAGCATTCCTAATTTTATTATTTCGCATTTGGCACCATTGTGAATAGTAATTGTGTGTGTGTGTGTTTTTTTTTCTCAAGCTAAGGCCACAGTGATGCTCTTTTCAATCAACAGCAAGCAAGAAAAACATTTATCAGATATGCAGAATACTGTCAGTACTGTTATCTACAGTTGAACAAACAGTATAATTGGCGATAATACTTTGGTGTGAGCGCTCTAGGGTTATACGTTCTACACAGTATTCAGAAACACAATTAAGTTGTGTATTTTAATCGTAATGTATCGTATTTCACACTGTCATCACAATATCCAGTGTTCTTGCAGATTGCATTTAATGTCGTAGACTATAACTCTTGTATATCAGCCACATAATAACAGTACAACACATGCGTACTGTGGTGTGAACGCATTATATTCACTAAAAATGGGTAGGACACTATGGTAGTGAATGATTTGAGACACAGCTACAAACTTATTCTCTTGTTCATTCTTTCACTCACTCACTCATTCACTCACTCCCTCACTCCCTTCTTCCATTCTTGTATTACTTCATGCAGTCTCTCTTTATTCTCTATGCCTCTCTGTCTCTTGCCTTATATCTTAGCCCACTGATGGAGAGATGAAGACAGGCTACCTGTCAATCATCCTGGACTCTGAGGATATGCCAATGGACGAGCACTGTGAGAGACTCACCTATGATGCCAGCAAGTGGGAGTTTCCTCGCGAGCGCCTCAAACTAGGTGAGCTTCAGATTCATCACTGGAGCTGTCACTTCAAATCTGGCACAATCTTCATGTAATTCAAGTAAAATAAAATAATATCACTGAAATACTAATACTACAGCAATAGATGCCTGTTTAAGCTGAATGGGCCTGAATGTGGGCCCACATGTTACTCCTTCACTTTTGTAGTAGTTAGCGATTTACTTAAAGCAGTTACTGAATCACGTCTTCACAGTAGTAATAATAAACCTGCAATTTAGGGGGTTAAAGAAACATGACTTTTGTAGATTCTTGTAAAAATGTGCAATTTGACAGAATATTTCCTATCATGAACAAACATTTTGAAATTTAAATAACATGGAAGAGTGAAATCTAAAACCGCTTTGTGTTTGTAGGGGAGCCCTTGGGCCGAGGGGCATTTGGTCAGGTTGTGGAGGCGGCAGCGTTTGCTATTGAGAAGGCTACCACCTACACTACTGTAGCAGTGAAGATGCTTAAGGGTAAATATCTTTCTTTCACTCTTTAAAGAAGTATGGCATGACTAATAATGAATGAAAGCCAGTAGGAATCAGTCCAGGAGCATGGTCTTATTTTCATGAAGCTAACTAGGTTTTAATTAGTTACATTAGCGTTTCTGGGTGCAGTATTCCTTTGAACTTTTTTATTTAAGCTTACCTTTCATCCTTCTCTTTCCATTTTGTGCAAACTAGGCAACGTAAAGATTTATACATGTAAAAATAAGCCTTTTTTTATACTTTCACAGATTTTTTCAAAATTTTCCATTAGGCAGCTGTCAAGATGTGAATGAAGTCATTTGCACTGGTTTGGTATGAAATGCTGAGAAAACTGACTCAGAATTGTTTGCAGTAGTGGTGATAGGAACCAGACGTCTGAAGAGTTTAATACCGTCGTTATCAGGACATATCAGACATTGTTTAATCATGACCTTCGTTGTGTCAGGATAATGGCACAAATATCTTGAGATGTCAAGAAATCAAATGAAAATAACTCGTTATTATGGAAAAACTGAGTAGAACAAAAATCCATGCCCGAATCCATCTTTCGTACCTGAGGCGTTGTTTTACAGTAGTTTTGAGAAACGCTTTTGGGCTGGAATGTAAGCTTTTTAAAATCCGTTCATGGTGGAGTCAGACATGCAGGGCGCTGTAAGGCAAAATTGCACCCAAAGAAAACATATTTGTTCAGATTTACGACTATTTTAAAATCATCAGCATTACATATATAAACTATATAAAGACAAGTGTAGGATCAGTGGTTGTTTTGAATGGTAAATACAATGGCTATATTTGTGCTTAGACATTGTGACTCCTGGTTCCTATTACCACCACTGTAAATCTGAGTCTGTAAGTTTCTCTAGTATTAAGCATTCAATATCAAACCACTTTGAACAACTTTGAATACATCTCAGCCATTTAATTAAACAGAAACGAAAAAAAAAATCTCTGAAATTCTCCTTTAAGCTCGTGCTCGTCATTATAAACACACAAGTGCTTGTGTTGAAGTTTTACCTCATGTCACTGAACTGTCTGAATAGCCTCTATGGAAACAACTGGCAATTATGAATTATGATGCAAAATATTCACCTTAAGCATTTTGCTCCTAAATTGCATCAGAAGTCTTGTTTGGTGCATCAGTCATTTTGAAAATTCAAACTGCTCTGAAAGCTCCTCCCTTTCCTTCTGATTGCAAACAGTGTGCAACATTGCAGACTTCAGTTTTTGATGGTTCTAGTATATCATGCAGTCCATATAAAACATTTTTCATGTATTTTATTTTTTTCCATTAGGTCTGCGTATAACATTTGTGAGCTTCTATATAGTATAAATTGTAATAATTGTCTACACGATCGCTAGAATTAAATAAGCTGTTTTCATTACTGTGCGGTCATGACTAATTTATGTAAATGAGCTCTGTTCTGATTGCCTGCCCTGTGTTATGCTTCATTAGAAAAGCAGTGCAGTCTGAAACACTCCTTATAACTTCAGTTTGAATATGCAAGGCTGAGCAGCCAGATATACGTAAATGCATGTTGTTCTGACGTCACAGAAACAGTGAATTAAAAGCTGTTTGCATAGGTTTTCATATATAGCCTGTATGGACACTTTGATACTACATCAAGCTCTTTTATTTCAAAAAAGCTTTTGGTTTTCTCATGTTATGGGACAATTACCAGTGCATCTACATGCTTGTGTTGTTTCTCCATGTCTACAGAGGGCGCTACCTCCAGTGAGTACCGTGCCTTGATGTCTGAACTGAAGATTCTTATACATATTGGCCACCATCTTAACGTGGTCAACCTGCTAGGTGCCTGCACCAAACCCGGAGGTGAGTCCACTGTGTTATATCAAAATGATTGCGTTGTTTCTTAATAGACAACTAGAGTTCTAATAGAAGCGTAGAGTTATAGTTGTTTTTGCTGTACTATTTAAATGCAATGACATATCGTAAAATTCAAATCACAATTAAATGTCTCTTCTTCTACTTACAAACACGAAAGTGGTGTCAGTGGAAAGTTTAGAAATTGCACTTTGGTGGAATTTCTCTGCTTCTTTTTAATGAGCTATGAGTGAAAATAATTAATATTGTGACTCAGCTTTTCTGCTCCATAACTCAGCTTTACTTACTATACTGAGCAGCATACAAAAATGAAAGAGGAAAACTAGTGCTAGCTCATGACTCTACTGTTCACTGGCTAGGCTCTCTCACTCATTAACAACATCCTGTAGAACCTAGCCCTGCTCTTCAAAATAAAAGTCCCTGCAAACGAACTGAGAATAACAATTACTAATGCATGTCTTTTGTCTAAACTAAATAGAACACAGTTCTGTACTGATGCCACAATATGAAATTACTCTTTGTTGTTGTTATTTCCAGCTGTTACTCTTGCTTCTAAAATTTAAGCCACATGCTTTAGTTGCACACATCTGCCTGTGTCCTTATGCTTATGCACTAAAAAAAAGTGTTGCTTTGAATGTAATTGATTGAAATGTGTATGTTGGTTTGTGTACGTGAACAAAATAAAAATACAATTATTGCCAAAAGTAAGTAAAATGAATGACAGTAATTGTGTTATAATTGTGTTGATAAGTAAATGTGTTTTGTTATACTCTGCCACCGTATATGTATAATGACGATTGAATTCACCTAGAACCATTGTATACATTTGATTATACGACAGTTAGTTCCGGCCACGCAAGCTGATTGGTTGAGAGTCGTTCTAACCGTGCGGTTATTTCGCCACAACAGCACAGCTTTTTCACAAACACTGTATCACTCTGCTGAGACGCCGTTGTTAAGCAACGACTTTGACAGCTGTAGGAGACGCTCAAGCCATTTGAATGTTTTTACTTCTTACTTTGCGAAACAAACAGAAAATGGATACTTTTAAGATCACATTTGACCGATAGCCGATTTGGTCAGACTCTGAAGATGAGACGACACTGAATTCCCAAACTGTCATCACCACTGAGCAGCTTTTCAGTCGCCAGCTGTGACAGAAGAACAACTAAACCACCTGTAATCAGAACATTAAAACATACTAAATGCCACGTTCACGACCCAGTTTATTTATTTCTTACTTTATTTGTTTAACTGTTGTATAAAAGCAATAAAACACTCAAGGTCACGTGTTATCATGAATAACATCACAGCTGTGATGATCTCGCTTTCGGCTCATGCCTGCAACCAAATCACAGCCGTGATGTTATTTTGCGATAACACACTGCCTCTCGTGTTATATTGCTTAAATATAAATAAAGTCAAAGCAGCCTTTTTTCAGTGTGTCCTTGCTGGGTAAAGACATGTTCAGTATACACATACTGTTCTTCAGGTAGTATGCAAGTATGTTTATTTTAGGGAGTCATGGTCAGTACAATGCCCTATTAGTTTTGCAGTGAAACCATCTGCGTACCACGAAATGCCACATTAAATTTAGCCGATAAGAATGTATCAAATAACTGCCTAAAGAAGCAAAACACATTCTCTACAGAGAACACACCTCTGCACATTTTACTGTGCTGAATTTAACATTTTGGGAAAATAAACTGCAAAAGTTATTCACATTTCATACTGTATGTTTAATTTTTTCCCAATATATTAAACTCAGCAATAAATAGAAATTTAGAGAAAAATGTCATATTTAAGTTTATTCCCTGTGTAGTATGCATTGCATACGAC
Source organism: Piaractus mesopotamicus (assembly GCA_023558415.1). Classification (NCBI taxonomy): domain Eukaryota; kingdom Metazoa; phylum Chordata; class Actinopteri; order Characiformes; family Serrasalmidae; genus Piaractus; species Piaractus mesopotamicus. The sequence goes on from JAILXH010156043.1 coordinate 6,624, forward strand.
TGCATCTGTGTGCAACCGTTTGACTCAAACATATGAATCACTTGTCCATTACTGCCATTACTTAGAAAGAAATGTCATGCATAGTTTCTCTTTCTCTCTTCTTTCTCCGTGTTGCTCCCCCTCTCAGGTCCGTTGATGGTGATAGTGGAGTACTGCAAGTACGGCAACCTATCCAGCTATCTGAAGAGTAAGCGTGGAGAATACAGCCCCTTTAAGGTAAACAAGATGTAGCACTTAACAGGCTGGTAAAAGAGCACTGCGTCTGTGATGTGGTCCCACTGATCTCAGGTTAATACTTAACCACACTTTGAGTCACTCTGATGTGGTTACAGCTGGGTACGAGCTGTTATGTAAGAACAGGAGAATCAGCCGAAAGATTGCATCGCCTTACAGTGGAAGTCTGTTGGTAATGTGCATTTGGCTTAGTGAAAAGTGATGAGCAAACTAAAAACAATGAAGGATAAAGATTTGTTAACATTCTTATGTGCATCTTTATTAAGTTAGCATAGGAGGTGATCTGTTCCTGATTGTTTGGTTTATTTAATGAGCCTTTGATTGATTTTATGATGTAAATTCATTGAGGTGAACATAGTTGTTCAGGTGTTTGAAGTGTATGTGATTTCACCTACTACCAGTTGGAACAATACAAAAAAAAAATCAAGACTTCTGAGCAATAAAATGTTGAAAATTCAATAAGATCTGGGTTGCAAAGAACTGAAAATGGCATTGAACCTTGAATACGTGTATCGTTACACCCCTGTTATTTATCAGTGAATAACTTCTTGTTGTTCTGAAACACTGTATAAAGCATCTAAAAATACCTCTTCATCTGTAGTGTAGATTATTTAAATCTACACTAGACAATATTGTTGTTTATGAAATGTGTCTCTAAACTTTTTTATGATTATGTTTGTATTAGATTTTGCAATTTTGTCAAAGGTGAGATGCAATATCAGCTGCTTGTCTGTCAAAATCTTATTTAAAACTTACAAGATAATATTCAAATTATTTACTTTTTTATTCCAAACTACTTCTGACTTATTCCAGATGTCCACATATTCAAATAATTACAGCTATTCCCACTGTTGACCAGTATCAGTCTTCTTGTTGCACAATTTGAATATTTTAATTCAAAGACAAATCATCTGTATAATCCAGACTACCAGGTAGAAGCTGTAAATTTGAGATGATTTGTTGGGTCTTAATGTTTTTGTGATTTTTATATGAATTGTGTGTCAGATTTGTGTGCAGAGTGTGTTTGTAATCACCAGCAAAGCCATATTGCGTAATAACTAATTTCACAGACTATCAAAACCTGCTATCAACCTGTGTATCATTGCCAATCCTGTATAACGTTGCTATTAAAGCATAATTTGAAAACTCCAGTTAACCTTCTGGGTTGTACTCTCGCTGTGTGTTGTTTCAGAGGTGCAGGCCGCGGCTGGTGCAGGGCAGGGCAGGGGGGACGGAGGAGGACCTGAACGAAGGGGATCTGGGTTTGGGCACCACAACCCGGCTGGACATCTGCACTGGCACGGCCATCTGCTCCGGTCTGCGAGGGGAGGGTGTCTCCAACCCCCATCTGGAGGAGCATGGTACTGCAGCCTTTCTGCTACAGACAGTGTAGAAAATGTCTTGGGTTATTAATGTTGTTAATAATAAATAAAAACTAGCAGATTGCTGGTTAATATTATTCCATTGAAAGACCAAGTTAGTTAATCTGAAGTGGCTTTCATTCATAGATAGACACATCAGCATTGCTGAGTGCTCTTTTAGTATTCATTTAACTCTCCAAGGTCTATAGAGTCTACAGTTATTACTTTCCTGTTATATGTTCAATTATTTAAAGGTGATTACATAATGGAATAAATAATTGCACAGTCAGCTGCATAATTAATTTTCATTGCTGCAATGATATGCAAAAGTTTGTTGAAGTGAAAATAAGTACACATCCTCGACAGAGAGCACACATCTGCACATTTTAATTCACAGTTGATGTATTTAACACAGTTTATTGGCTAAATTTAACATATTGGGAAATAATAAAAAAAAGTTATGGCACATTTGATGTTTTATTTTTGTATTATTATGTGTTAAATGAATACATATATAGTGTAATAGTGTAAAAATGTCATATATAAGAGCATGTGCTCACTTATCAACATATCATTTCACTAGAGGTGTTCAAACGTTTGCCTATGACTGTATATCAATAGATTTGAGTCCACTTGAAGTCTCTGCTTTTAATGTTATGAAATGACTTTCTGCAAAACAATTTATGGACAGCAATACAGCAAAAGCAAGTTATCATCAAATTTAGATCACATAAACTGATATGAATATCAATATCAATCATCTCTTCTGCAAACTCCAATGCAGTATTGATTGAAAGTGTAGAATCTACACTTCTTACGTCATTTCTCCTGTTGTCTCGGTGAGCTGAAATAACTGTGAGTTCTAATGGTTAAATCTGTCCGTTGCTGAGATGCAAGAGTGAACATTTTCATTTCTTGATTTACTGACGTTACTGTAAATCACTGGTAGAATGATAAATGTAGTGGTCTGGACTACATGCCCGCTGCCTGTCTGTAATGTAGTTACTGAGTCTGTTATGAATGTTTGTGGTGCAGAGAGTTCAGACTGTGATCACCTGACCATGGAGGATCTCATCAGCTACAGCTTCCAGGTGGCCAAAGGCATGGAGTTCCTCTCCTCGCGGAAGGTAACTGTCAAACAAAAGTGATGCATTGCGCTTACTTCATATTACATCAGCACAGTTATTGCAAAAAAGCGAGTAACTTGTCTCATGTAATACATTTTACTCGTGTGCACATTTGCATGAAGTAAACTCAGATGTCCAGTTTTCTCAATGTATGCATCACTTAAACGTTGCTGTGTCCATGTCAGTGTATTCACCGGGATTTGGCAGCCAGGAACATTCTGCTTTCTGAGAACAACATTGTGAAGATCTGTGACTTCGGCCTGGCCAGAGACGTGTATAAAGACCCAGACTACGTTCGCAAAGGAGATGTGAGCACGTGCACGCGCACCTTTTTTCACCAACACTAATAGCACTTTATATACGACTAATTTCTGTGTGTGAAAATGATTTTATAACACTGACTCGCTCCCTCTCTCTGTCTCTCTCTCTCTCTCTCTCTCTCTCTCTCTCCCTCTCTCAGGCTCGTCTGCCTCTGAAATGGATGGCTCCAGAGACCATTTTCGACCGTGTGTACACCACTCAGAGTGATGTGTGGTCCTTCGGAGTGCTGCTCTGGGAGATATTCTCTCTGGGTGAGGGACCTTTACTTTATTACCTACCTTGCTATCATTTAAACGAACATGATATAATAATAAATGCTTTTTGACACAACAGTACCTCAGTAGCTGAAATGTAGGGTCCATCTGATTTATCTTATTTGTGTTTTTAGAATTTGAACAGTGCTTGATGGATATGATAGCCAGTTCTCAACTGTCACACTTCTTAAACTTAAATAAACAACAAATCTTCAATAATATAAATTTTTATATAATAATATCACAATATCTGCTTTCTGTTTATTACCTCTTATTTGTCTTATTTCTTGTCAAGTAGAAAAAACAGAGGGTGCTTCAGATTCATTTTGCCAGGTGTATTTTGTTCTATTGTTAGGAGATTTAAATTGTTCAAATTGTAATTGGCAACATTTTCAACAATATTTTCTTGTGAGCAGCAGTTTTATTCATTAGGATGAGATTGACAAGCTGGCACAGACAATAGGTGATTGTGTTGTAAGGGTATACATACCAAGAGAAAATATGTCATGAATATAATCATAATTATACTAAGAATAATAACTGTCACAACAAATATGATCATAGTAATAGTGAATGAAATATTAATACAATCTGAATCAATAATGATAAGGAGAAAAAAAGAAACAATTATATAAGTATTTTCACTGCTATTCGAAACTGCAGCTTGTCAATATCAGTCAATATATTTGGCCACCCGATATATCAGTCGGGCCCTAATTAAATGTGCTCTCCATGTTTGCAGTGCTTTGCAATTTCATTTTATTCCTCTTTTTTTTCCCAGTTGTAGAATATAAAATATAGCATTTATTAGGGGTGTATCAATTCACAAAATCCACACAATTTAATACAATAGTGGTGTGTCGATTCAGTGCATTTTTTAATATGGTGCCTGAAAATCTGCCATATGTTCATATATTGATATTTCGATTTTTAGTTCATTAGAGCATCCAGCATTATGAAAGTATATTATAATAATGTGAAAGGCACAAGCTAATATATTAGCCCTGGTGTTATATATGCTTATGAGGAGTGTGCTTTTCCTCCCTGCTCTCTATTGTGAGATAAAGAGGAAGAGATATTTTTAGAGGAGGGAGGGTCTGCCATCATTGCAGGCTTGATTGTTTCATTTTTATTTTACTTCATGCAGTGTAATCAGTATTAAACAGAGTACTTTATTTGCTCCAGTATGCTGAATGGATTGTTCAGCACCTGTGTGTACAGAATTGAGAGGCTCTTATTGAATGATACAGTTTCAATAATGATATGTTGTATTGTTACACTACTCAGAAGGATAAGCGGCTTAGGTGATGCGTTTGTGTGTAGTGTTACACTCGTAGCCTTTATGTATGGATTTATTCATTCCTATATTCACCGTATCAAGTACCATTAAGTAACAGTCCTCTGCTTTTACCTGTAATGCAGGTGCGTCTCCGTATCCTGGAGTGAACATTGACGAATCATTCTGCAGGAGGCTGAAGGAGGGTACCAGAATGAGACCGCCCGACTACGCTACCCCTGAGATGTAACTATACCTTTTCTGCAATCATAGAGCTAGCCTGTTTAGCACTGGACTTAGTATAACTTAAGTACAGTTTGCTCAAATAAAAGTATGAAATGACAAGTTAAGGAGACAGTTTGCATTGTTGGTTTAACTTGGAGAGTTTTTTTTTGTAAGAAGACACAGGACATCTGTTCTGTAAACTCACATAAGTTCTTTGAAAATAAAATTGGGTATCACTTTACTGTAGGGTACTACTCATAAGGCTACATGACATCTACATCAGGTTGTCACGACAACTGACATAACCCTACATAAATGTTTGTAAATGCTTGTTCCAATAGTCATCATTCACTATAAATTTTACATTTGCCAATTTTGTTCAAAGTTAGCTAAAGTAACCTTTATGATAGGTGACGCCTATTGGAATAAGCATTAAATTGACTAGAATCTAAGTTGTAATTTGAGTATTATTCATTTTAACTTAGTACCACTTTTATGGTCTATATCAGTGGTCTCAACTTCCTTCCTGCAGAGTTTAGGTCCAGCCTGTATCCAATAAGCTGCCCCGCCCCTTACTTAATGCTAATACTGCTGATCCAGCCAATCAGGGACTTGGGACAAGGCTGGTTAGCTGGAGCAAGTGCGGCAAATTATGGTTGGAACCAGGCTCTGCAGGAAGGCAGCTGTCCAGGGCCACTAGTCTATATAGT
>JAILXH010156099.1:0-11380 GCA_023558415.1 Piaractus mesopotamicus
ATATATATATATATATATATATATATAGTAGGATGTTGAGGACATATGGTGGTTCATATGGTGCAACATCACAATAATGATTAAATATTGTTACATTGCCCACCCCTATTCAGGAAGTGTTATGAGCACATGAGTTCAGTAATGGAAGCCTATACCCCAACAATTTGCACCATTTGAGCTGCATACTATCTCAAACAGACTTACTGATGTGGTTTAATTATTGTGATGTTACACCATATGAACCTGCATATTCTTATGAGCATATAGGGCTGTTACAATTATTTAGGACTACTATGATTAGCATTATGAAAAATGATTATAGCATTATATATAATCATTTGTTTAGTTAAACTTTGTGCAGTATAGTATGTGAAATGATTAAAAACCATTGTATTCACATTTTTACATTATTTTAAAAATACAGCACTACTGGTTTAAATCTTATCAAATCTTAGAAAAGAAACATTACATTGTGAAAATGTTTTCAAGTATCATGATTTTTCTTGTCACATCATATATTAGTCATCACACAATGACAGACATACTGTTATCTATAAAATTGGCAAAACTACAGATAAAATTAAGACTTCAAGAGGGCTGCTACTATTGTATTAGTTACATGATGTACATTTGTAATTTTTACAGATAACAGTATCTCATACAGAGCAAGAAAACACAAAGTCTTAACTAAGGTTCAAAGCAAAGGTTTGACAATTTCGGCATGCAGTCTGCACGGTTCTAACTGGCAACTGCCTATAACCAGGGTGCGAAATACAGGGGGCCCTGGGGCCCCATAAGTGACCTCTTTGACTCCCTGAATTTTTCAAAATCAAAATTCTTGGGGGTCCCTGAAAATAAATTTAAGACATTATGCAGTCCATTAAACCAGACACTTAAATACAAATTCAGGGAAAGCTCATTGTTTAGCTGCTTCCCCTACAATCGGCGAGCTTCTGTCTTTGGTATTCTTAACTAACGAGAGCTGCAACACTGATCTGCCTCAGGGTGGTGCTGTAGCAGACTGGTTCACCCAGTTGGTTCTTCACAGCCTAGCAACTGTAACCATGCCCGAGATACCTCTGAAAAACTTTACAACATGCTGCAGCGTATTTGTAAACCTGAAAACTCCCAATTTTACAAAGATTTTGGTGGAAAGAGTGAACAGTTACTCATTTCTCAAGCTGAAGACAGAAGAGGAGGTGTGTAATATCTCAGATAAAGTGTGTATTAATGCATTAGCAAACTAGAAAAGAGCATTTCCACAAGAAGAATTGATCAACCAAACATTTTGTTGCCTTAGAAGCATCAACACCTCTATGGTGTGTGAGTTAGCAGCCAGCCAACATGGGACCCCCCGAATACTAGGTAGTATTTTGCACACTGCCTGTGTCCTTCCATTACATGTAAGCTACATTAAACTTGCAGCTCCCATGCAAACTTCAGACACCAAACATGTCTGACCAATTACATTTGGGATAAGGAGGAAATTGTGTAAATTTGTTTTTTACCAAACTATTCTTATGTAACTTAGTCACTAGAATTAAAACACTCATGACCACAATCTCAGTCCATTTAGTTTCAATCACACAGCCACAGAGTCATCTGTGGCCAGGCTTACTACACTTCCTGTACCTGGCAGTCCTGTACAGCATTACTGAAGAAGTTGTCTAGGAGCAGATTCTGCAGCTCTGAGTCCCGGTCGAAGGCTTCCTTGATCTTTCCCAAAAAGACACTAAAGATATGAAGAGAGGTTGTAATCATTAGTCACAGTCATTTAACCCCCCAAGCCCCCTGCCCCAAATCATTCCTACTACAGCAAATGTCCGACATTACCTCAACAGATATTACACAACCACATTCAGTATTCACACTTAACGGACGTTCACCAGGAACTGAAACATTACATCTACTTCCTTATGTGCTCTTTCAGTAATGCGACATCAGGTGGACACTGAATGAGATCAAGTGTCATTTCACTGCACTGTCTCTCAGTAAACAAAGCCTGTCTGTGCTGGAGTCTAGGTTTTCCCTGCGTTCAGAACATACTACACCACTCATTTCTTACCCTGCACGAGATCACATCTACAGTGTGGCTTACCTCCGAATGATACAGCCTCCTCTCCACATCAGAGCGATACCTCCGTAGTTGAGAGACCAGCCAAACTCCTTAGCTGCCTGTCGCAGGAGCATGAAGCCCTGAGCATATGAAATGATCTTGGAGGCGTACAGAGCCTGGAAGGGAAAGTAATATTGTTCTAATAAGTCTCAATATTTTATTAAGAAAACACACACAAAAACTCCAAACTACCTAAAGGTTAGCTACTGTACATGTACTATAGAGCTTTACAGGAATGTTTTCTGCTAAAAATGGTATAAACAGTTGATTAAGACCACAGAACCAGCAGGGACATCAATTTATTTCATATTTATTACTCATTTATTAAAATTTGGTAAATTCAGTTGGTATAGCTAAAGGCTATAGCTATTTATGGTTTGATTGTCTTTACCTTAGCATTTGCTAATATTTTCCCCTGATAAAAATGAACGTACTAGTACTAATTATTATTGACTGTAACTAATACTATAACTATATATAGTAATAATGATTTTCCCTGTAGCTTTACCAACCTTTCTAATGTCTTCAAGAAACTGGGCCTTGTCTCCAGTAAATTTGGCTCCCTGGGGCCCTGTGAGGCTCTTACTGGCCAGCACTCGTTCTTCCTTCAGAGAGGAGAGACATCTGGCAAAGACAGCCTCTCCTGCAGCACAGAGACAGGACATTCAGAGACATGAGCTGACACAGCTAGAACAGTGCATCTCAATTAGGCGCGTTAATTAAATACAGCTTTACAATAGCATTAGTTCTGGTCTCAAACAGCCCAGACTTACAGCAGCATTATTACATGAGGAAATAAGGAATGTAGGGAAAAAGCAGACGTTATGTCTCAGACTGACAATTTCCATAGAATAGCGGCCTTTTTCAGTACAACTGTTTGTTCACACTGGGAAATGAAATGAGATCCAGTATTCTTGTAATACCTGATTGTGGTCTAGAACCACCAAAAATTAGACTAGATAGTAAAATATAGTATTTTAATGTCTAATTACTTGCATTATATTGAGCAGGTTATGTAATAGGTAGCTTTAGCTTGCTAACTGCTAATGCTAGGTGTGATTTAATGATGTGAAGTACTTTGTGTACAATGTTAGTGTTTGGAAAAACACTTCAGGTACTAGTTAGTGAAGTACAGTACTGCGCAGATGTCAGAGATCATACTTTGATTTACTTACTATCCAGTTAATTTGGCCATTAAGCACAAGCTGTTCATTTTTCAGTGTTAGAAAAAAATATACATTAAACATAATTTAAAAGCCTCAACAACTAAATATAATATCAAATGTATCAGTATTTATTGTGTTCACTCTTCATTTTTGTGCACCTACTGCCATTTCTTCAAACCATTTCTTCCATCCTTCCAAACTTAAAATCAAAAAGTTACAAATGAGTCCTCACAACAAAAGCTGTCAGTATCACTGCTATTATATTTCCCTTCAAAGAGTCACTAACATTCACACAAGCAACACAAACTCACCTTAGCTGATTTAAAAATGTTCTCATTTGCATCTAAAATGACTAATGTAGATACTTCTAAATCTACATGCAAAAGGAAGTGAAAGTCAAAGGAAAATAAGAGAAAAAACCTGGAGTTTGATAGATACAGAGAAAACGGGACTCCTAACAACAATCCAAGACCTGTCAGACCACCAAAAACAAAATCAGTGTATAAAGCTTTCATCTTTGAGAGAGAGGAGAAAAATCAAGCTCCACTCTTACTTTAGATCTGAAAAAAATGGTGTTTCTGTCCATCCTTCCACTGTGAGAAGACAACTCAACACTGAGTCTGAAAGGATGTGAACCTGTCAAAAAGCCCTTACTGAGAAAATGAAAGACAAAAAAGAAGAAAATCTACACTAGAACACCAAAACTGAACACTTGATGTGTGGAGTACAGTTTTGTACTGACTGTAAATTTGTAATTTGGATTGTGAGAAATGCAACCAACTTCTAAGACTGAACTTTGACAGTGTGGAAAAATATCCCAGCAGATGTCTTTGAAAAACTGAAAGCAAGTCTCCTGAAAAGAATAGAGGATATAATAAAGCTAAAGTGTGGAGACACTAAATACTGAAAAGGTATGTGTATTTAGTATCTGAGGCTTCTGTGCATTTTTTTTTTTTTAATATGTTTATTACTTTTTTCTGAAGCTAAAAAATTAATAAACTGTACTTTGTGGAGGTTTAAATTAATGAAAGGTGGTCTCTGCCTTTTGCACAATACTGAACAGAGTGTGTAGAGTAAGAATATAGCACAAATGGCCCTGAATTGAGACACAGAGTACATTTCAACTGACCATTTATGCTGTATAGAAACTGCAGTGAGCAACACTGAATCAGCCAGATAACAATCACTGTATTTAATCCTAATGAGAAATCAGTGTTAAATTTAAATGCTAGCATTTGACCTAAATGCACCCAGAAAAGTGAGGCGTATTACATCTGAAGAAAAACAAGAAATATGAGCCACAACATGAAATAAAAGCTGCTTTACAATCAGATGCTGTGCCCTAAAAATACTGACCTTGTGTCAATACCTATATCATAAATCACTGGTAATCAGTCAGGCTTTTGTGAAAGCAGGGCTTGCCACATTAACAAACAGTAGAGCCTCAGCTGCAGGAGCAAAGACCTGAGTAAGCATGACTTTGTAGTATCAGCAGAGCCAGACTGATGAAACATTTAAGGGAGGTGGTGTGGAAAGGAGGGGAAAAAACAGCGTGTCACCATGAACTAAGCACTAGGCTCCTGATGGAATGCAGCCTATTGAAGAGAAATCCTCCGTCCCTCCCTCTGCAATCATGTCTGCACACTTTTTGCCCCACTCGCTCTCTAAAGGGCACAATACAGCCTTTTGTTTGCTTCACAGATCGTCCTGCCTCAGGACAGGCGGGAGTACTTTTCACATTCAGACAGCACATCTACGAATGAAGTGTCAGTAAACATGATGGCGGTCGAGAAAAATCAAACAGACAAAATCTAGTACATTTAGTATTACTGCAGACCAGGAGATCCACTTTAGATTCACCAGGAGAAATAAAGCACAGCTGACCAAGAAGTTTAAGAGAACCTCAGATTTGTAGTGTCAGAGAATTCCTCAAAGTTAGGGTGAAAACTGAGAGCACCATCAGTTTCCTGTTCAAGGACAACAAGGCCAAACCCACAGCCAGTCTGTTTATGAAACCTTGTTCTATCAAAGGCCAAAGCAGAGGACATAACAGAATATCCCACTTATGTCACATCTGCTGAAGAGGAGAACAGCAAAGCCTTCAAGCTGCTTAAAGTAGCAAGAGCTTCATTCAACACTTGCAGCCAAACCACACACTCGCTTAGCCAAGCATTAGCAGCCTAACCTCATATAACTCTTAACCAAATAGCATAAAGCATGAGTAAAAGTAGTGGGGAACCTCAGAAAAGGCCTAATTACTTTTAAAAACCATGTGTGTCATTTTTAGTTCATTTTTATTCAGTAGGATCATGTTTGTCATTTTTAAACTCTGCATGTTTTGTAATAATACTCATTTTCATAGCTTATATTTTCCCAAGTTCTGACTGCGAAGTCTAACCAGGTTTCAGAGTGGCAGCTCTGTGCCAGGACTCTTTACTGAAGCCACTGTACTGTAAACTGATACATCCAAGGTAAAATTTATGCTAATGTCTATTACAATCCTCAAATGTGTGTGTTTAGTTCAGAACAGCCAAACTGTTAGCTTAGTGCTAACGTCCTGTTAAACACTGTGTAAGGGTGCTAGCAGAAATTAGCATTACTGTAGTGGTGTTTTTAACATTTATGGCCCAACCCTAAGGCTTTGCTCTGATAATCTTGGTTCACTATTGAGTAAAACATACAGCAAAACATACCAATTAGCGTGACGGGTACGCCGTACTCCAAGGCTGAGATGGCGGTCCATTTCCCCGTTCCCTTCTGCCCTGCGCTGTCTCTGATTTTGGGCAGCAGGTGAGTGCCATCTGTGTCCCTGAACTTCAGGATGTTTGCTGTGATCTCAATGAGGAAGGAGTCCAGCTCTGTTTTATTCCACCGGTCAAAAGCCTGAAAAGAAGCTAGCATTAGAAATTTACCAGGAAGCTGAACAGAAGCCTCGAAGGAGGAAGTGAGTTGGATGAAATCGGTTGTTTCAAAAGACAATGGACTAAGGAACGAGGAAGCACAAGGCTGTGAAATATCGGCAGGTAAAGGAGGAAGTGGATCCTGACTCACCTGTGCCATCTCATCATGGTCCATACCTAGGACATCTTTCATCAGGTGGTAGGCCTCACAGATCAGCTGCATGTCTCCATACTCAATGCCATTATGGACCATCTTTACAAAGTGCCCTGCTCCCTCATCTCCAACCTGCGCAATAAATTACAAAGAACTTAGTACAGAATATTCTCACTCATACAGCACATCAGAATGTAGAGAGCTCAGCATTTCAAGAGTCTCACCCAGTCACAGCAGGGCTCCCCTGTGCCAACCTTGGCAGCAATGCTCTGGAAGATGTCTTTTATGTGTGGCCTGTATAAGTAGAATAAAGACATAATGAATAGGCTGCATACCTTTAAAAAACACGGAAAATTTTGCAGCCAAAAACATGAAAAAAATTATCTGCTTAAATGTTTGATGGTCTGATGACTGTCTGACATTTAAAGTCAACCTGAAATATTTTTAACCTTCTTATATAAAACATTCATCATACAACAATTTAAAAATTCTTGTTTTCCCCTTCGTGCACAAGATATTTGAAAATGACCCCTCCCACCACCCCCACCTCTCATCAAGCAAAAACACTGAGCTACCTCAGAGACGGTCCTCGATATCAAGTCACACTCAGAAGTACATCACAGTACTGAAGGAATATGTATTATAAGTTCCTCACATTGACTTCAAGCAATTTCCCAACATATGTGTAAGTAAAACTAAGCGTTAGTGTTCATATGTGCTAAACCTGACTGATCATCAACGATAACAAATATGATAACAAGGTGAGTAAAAGTCTCACCATGCTTCCTTGTGTCCGCCTGGCATCAGCGAAGGTCCATAGCGTGCCCCCTCTTCTCCTCCGCTAACTCCACTGCCCACAAACAGCAGACCCTTAGCCTTCAAACTCTGACACCGCCGCTACACAGAAAGAGGCGCAAACAACATTTACATTACTTAAAGTACACACACATCAATTTATGAGGCTCTACCCGTTTCACTGAACTTACTGTTGTGTCTCTGTACTCAGAATTGCCCCCATCGATGATGATATCTCCAGGCTGGAGAAGAGGGACCTGTTGAACAAGTGAGAGTAATTTCACAATTTTGAAAGATTAAAGATACGAGAATCACAAAGTATATTCAAAATGACATTTACCAGCTTGTCTATGAAGTCATCAACAGCCTGGCCAGCCTTGACGAGGAGTATGATGCGGCGAGGGGTCTTCAGTTTTGAGACCATGTCCTCGAGAGACTCCGCACCAATCACTTTGGTGCCTTTGGCTTCATTCTGTAAGAAGTCATGCACCTTGGACACCGTCCTGTTGTAAGCACAGACCTGAAGGAAGACAGAAGGTAAGTCAGGTCACAGAAAGTCAGGTTTAACATATTTCTAAGAGTCAAACTGCGACAATATGGAGGGTAACTTACAACAAAACCATGGTCATTCATGTTCAGGATCAGATTTTGACCCATGACGGCCAAACCAATGAGAGCAATATCCGCTCTGGGCGATGAGGAAAAGCAGAAGTTAGGAAATGAGAAGAACACAGAGCACGAAGCCTGGAAATCTGAACTCTAACAAGGTTAATCAGTAAAACACAGCTGAACTCTGCATGATTGACTCGAATGAATGAGCTTAGTCATTTTTGACATTTTAACAACTTGCTTTAAGTATTTCGTTAGAGAGGAATGGAAAAGTTTAGATCAATGTTCTGTAGTTCATCTGCACATTTGTGTGTTTTTCCTTGACCTGAAATCATTAACTAATAATACAATCCTTTGAGAGGTCAGTAATGACACAGCTGTGCAGTGTAGGTGGACTAAAACACTCCATATTCATTTTATAGCGCATACAGGTCATAAACAGATGTACATCCACTCAGTGCACTATATGAACTATACAGTAGGATGTGGGGAGCGACATGAGATGCTTTAGAATAGCGAGCAAGTCAATTTCCAGTAAGTTAATGTCTCTTTTCACCGGCTAGCCACCCCAGCACGATGGCTAGCTAACGTTAGCTAAAAGCACGGTTAAAACCCAGCGAGTACAGCTAGTTTTTTTAAGCAGAATTATTGTCAAACACTTTGTCAAAACTTCAAAATCCAGAGAGAAACACTTACTGTGCCATGGCTGAAAGGAGAGTCTTCGTAAAAGTAAGTGCACCCTGTCAAATGAAGCTGAACCTGCTGCGCTGCCGCTGCTGAACTTCCTCATTCAGCCAAACAGCCACAGCGACGGCCCGACTGCATGACGTAACATAACCTCTATCAGCCATTGGTGGTTTGAGTCTGAGCCGAAAAATACGAGCGCTGATTGGCTTATTTCTGTAGCCACGCCTCTCGAAGTATCATCCGTCCCAAGAAGAGATTAGTAATGATTCAGTTTATCGAACCGACTCTTTCGAATGCAACCGTAGTAATTGTAAGAACGTTTCAGGTCTTTGGAACTGAACTCTAATAATGGACAATACGATTCAGTTTAGCGAATCGACTCTTTGAAACTGAACTGTTTTAATGTACAGTACGATACGGCTTAGGGGACTGACTCAGTCAAATGAAACTGTACTAATGAAAGAGTCAGTCCAGTTTACTGAATCCGCTCCTTTGGACTGAACTGTCATGAAAAGTTCTTGTTAGTTGACAGAGCCGATTCTTTTGATCCGAACAGTGGCCAAGGAAAGTTCGGGGCTGTTTTTCGGGGTTTGGGCTCGGCCCCTTAGTTCCAGTGAAGGGCAGTGTTAATGCTAGACCATACAAAGACATTATAGACAATTAAACTCTTTCAACTTTGTGGCAACAGTTTTGGGGAAGGCCGTTTCTTTGAAATTGATTACTGTCGATCGAGAGCCAGGCCTTTTCATTCAACGTCAGTGGCTAATCTCTCAAATAATCTATTGGGCATAAATTCTTACATACTCCAAAATCTTGTGGAGAGCCTTCCCAGAAGTTAGTGGAGGCTCCATATTAATGCCCATGGTTTTGGAATAGGATGTCCAACAAGCTCATATAGGTGTGATGGATTATTATTCAAATTATTTGAAATCTTCAGTCTATAAAACAAAGACTCAACTGTGTAGATGCCACAAAAAAATTGTTCATTAAGGACTTGTGAATTTATTTCACAGTCAACACTTTCATTCTTGCACTTTTTTTTTCATGTACTGAATATATGATGGAGACGTTTTTCCTTCATTGAGTTGATTGCCTGTTAGTAGGCCCAGTAAACCACAAGAGACAAAAAGAATACATGAATACAATTTAAACATCATAAGGGGAGTTGATAGTTGAAATTCTTAAAGAAAGACACGTTTAGTGTATTCTGCTAATGCACTGGTTGGACTTTTATTGTTACCTCATTCACTAAACAGTTCAATGGTGCAAGATTACAATACACAGAATTAAGATATCTGCAGTACACATCTAGGCTATACAGCGAATGGATTATAATTATTACAAATACAGGAGACATATTTACATTTTAATTCAAGCTCCATACAACATGTAATATTTACAAAATAAGTATGAAAATGAAGCCAATCTGACAAATAATGTACAGTGTTAATGCCTTGTTTGTTGATTTTCAACAAAATGAGTGGGAATGTTAGTTTAATAATAAAAGGAGGCCTCTGAGAGGGAGTGAAGAACTTTTTTTGAAGGCAGCATGGGAAAATGCATTACGATGACTGAGAAACAGAAAAATTAAACAAAAAGATTACATGGTGTAAGCATAAGCAATGACTAATTTTGGATTATTTCTAAAAATAGATTCCCTGATATTATTAAAATAAATCTAAACAGTAGCCCTCCCTGCATCATAATAACTTTGAAGTACAGACCTGGACTCAAACTGTCTGAAGTAGTGTTGTTGAACGGTCAGCTAAATGAAAACAACAAGCAACAGGAAGCACTACAATGGTTCAATCCTAAAAAGATAAAAAGATGACAGTGAAACATAGTTTTTTTTTTCTTATCCATTCCAGTAAGTGAATATATTTGCCAGTGACATCCCAGAGGTACATTCAAAGTCCACTTCAATCTGTAACCACACCACACAGTCTGGTCTTACCCCATCTTTTGGTTCATATTTGAGTAAACAACAGAAACACACGTTAGGTTTTATTTGATCTATTAGTCATCTTAACCACTTAGAATGTGCAAAGAGCTGCAAACTAATATATACATTGCAAAATAACAAATACAGACAGAATTCCTCATGAATGTCTATGTATTAGGAATGTCACACAAAAGTGAAAATCTTTGCTCTGTCAAAATTTTTTAACATAGTCATATTCTCTTAATAAAGCATTAAGTTAATTACTTCCAGTGATTACATTTGAGTCTAATAACCAACATTTTCTCCTTCTAAATATGCAATTTAAGACTAATTGTGTTCTCAAATGACATTTTCAACAGATTCAATAACAAACAGCTCAAAGAAATGGTTACTCAGGCTGGCTGACCTGAGAACATGATCATTTCAGCTATTTTCATTTATCTGTGAAAAAGCTTTCAGACAGCCTCTGAGCCATAAGAGAACATCTAGCAGTCATTATTTTGACTTGGCTGCACTGGATATGCATATAACCAGCTGTTCCTTCCATTAAGCCTGTGTTTTGTTTTGTTTTTTTTGAGCTTTTTTGGAGCAGGTAACCTGCTGGTTGGTTGGCCAGAGGCTTACTGTACCATGCACTCACACTTCTCTCACCCTGCACCATTAATGGAAAGGAAAGGCTGATGCACTAAAATAACTACACTCCCCCAATTTAAACTTATCTGACTTATAAGATATGGCATACAGAGCAAATATTTTCATAATAATAAATTAAGAAGCATCAGAGCATATCAAATCCCTTTTCTATGCTTTACACTGCAAATCACTTAAGAAACATCACTGCAGTCAAGCATTTAAAACAAAGTCCACTTTGTACTGACAGTGCTGAGACCGAAAGCTCCTTCAGTGGTCAAAGCTGTGTTTTGTTTGTGACATGTTAATGTGCAAAACGTTTAGCCGGATAAAAAGGAAAAATGCCCTTCTTATACAACCTTCATCTTTTTTTTTTTTTTT
>JAILXH010156099.1:11772-22296 GCA_023558415.1 Piaractus mesopotamicus
ACAACAGAGAAACAATAATTAGATCAGTTAACAACGTTAAGTTCATGGATCTCCTGCTCTGTAGCAGTTTTCTGAGGAATGCTAAAGAGGCAGCCCACCGTTCCTGTCACAGTACACTACTGAGGGACTCACTGGCCACAATAAATCACTGAATGAAGCAGATTACTACTTAAAGTAACCTACAATATAAGAACCACTCAAGTCACACTCTCAAACTGCCTATAAGCAAACCTGTGGCCACCGAATCCCTCTGGCTAAAATAACCTCTGTGGTCCTGCAAAAAATAAAGGATAATGTGGACAACATTTCAGCACAAAAGGAATGTCTCTTGTTCTTAATGAGTCGCATTAAGCATAGTAATCCTGAAAAGTATGTACAAATGACCTTCGTCTTAGGCCTGTCACTTTGCTCTATTCTGTGCCAGTGATCTGATGTTTTTTTTTCCCTTTCTTCTTTTCTTTTTTTAAATGTTACATCTTCTGAAGAACACAGAGCAGCTGAACTGAGTGTTCTCTTCTCATATATTCCCCCTAGTGCTACATGGTAAGGTATCTTTAGAAATGGGTGTCTCATCTCCTCATTATGTAGAATTCATTTATAACAAGCAAACACACTGTGCTATAGCAAAGCCTGATATAGACCAATGATAACCGGTGCCTCACAATAAAACACGGTGTCTCAATCAAACATGTCTTCGTTCAACAGTATGTTCATCTGTTACTGCAATAATACTCATGATTGGGGGCGGGGGAGTGGGTTGTGGCGCTCTCTTCCAGATTTAGTCATACTAGGCAACTTTTTACTTCAGGGAAACGCCTTAGCCCATCTAAGTCTCATTCTTTTCCAATGTTGGGTCATCTACTCACTAGTGTAAAAAATATTGAGCTAAATTTTGTTCTATAAGAGAAATATTTAGTTTTACCTTGTCATATAATGTCTTTTATCTAACTTCACTGGTGTACTTTGTGTGGCTTTGTAAGCAAACTGATCATATCCTGAGGACTGCTGCTGTCGCCATGCGGGAAAAATGTACCTGACTCAACAGATAACACTGATAAAGACAATCTTTACAGACGAGTAGTTAACTCAAGAGAGAAGAGAAACTGTTCTGAAGCATCGTGCACACACAAACAGACTATTACGACATGCTACTAGAAGAAGGTTCCGTTATGACAAAGAACGAAAACTTAAGACGGAACGAATCCGAACGAAATAGCAAAAGGCTAGGAGAGGAAGAGAGGAGGGAGAAGGGGAAAGTGGGCTTTCAGGAACTCAAAAGTTTCGTTTGCTGGAGAGGAGACTTAAGCCACAGGTCTACATACAAGAGAAAACCATCAAGAATCACAAAGATTAATAAGTGTTAACACTTGGTATGTTCAAAGGCTAGGCAAAAGAAACAGAGCACTATCTCTGCACACAGACAAGCCTGTTCAGTTCTTCATCAAACCAGAGCGTCTTCTCGCCAGTTTTGATCTGTGGAAAAGAGTAGGAGACACAAGGTGAGCAGTGACATAGGAGCTCTTGTTCTGGCACTGCTATACACTCTCTGTATTAAATAATACTGGTGCTAACATTCATTTAACCATATATCTCTAAATTGGTACAAACGTTTTTAAAACGGGTACCCTGTGCCAGCGACGAAAGATACTAAGTTGCAAGCAGTGTAGCAACCACTGGCGGTGTGATGCGCGCGATCTTAGCAACGCAATAAAACTCTGCTAAGCTCAACTCTATGCAAATGAGCAGCATTGTGAGGTGGTGATAACCAATCAGAAATAATGTTCTCTTGTCTCAGGAAATGTGATGCGTCATCAGGTTCCTATGAAAGATCTGTTTTGTTGCTTTTACATGAAAACAAAGGGAAAGCTGACCACAGCCAACACAGCAGTGTCTCAGCTTACCATGCTATGTGGAGTCTCCATTTATATACTGGGATCTCAATAAAAAAATGAGGTATGTTAGAAGAAACTGCATTCTAATTTTGAGCAAGAGCTTAGCACTCTTGATCAAATTTAACAAAGTGAGTTTAATTGTTTAAAATTGTTTGAAAGAGTTTAGAAGTTCAATATTATACTATTAATAATACTATTTTTCTTTAATGTCCACATTCAAATATTTTTGTCTCATGCGAATACATATAGCTTGCGTAGGCTACGCTCTGGTCTATGCTGGCTCACCTCCCATTATTAATGTTTGCATGACCGCGCAATGATCCATCAAATTTGTTGCCCCCTCCTCTTAAAACTCCTACCAATCAAAATCGGCATGAGCCACGCTGAACCATATTATTGCCAGTGGCGCGCATGCAGAAATACAAGGTTTTGACAGGACAACGACAATAAACTTCTAGTAATTCTCATTGTACTGTAATAACACCAATAGCAAAATGTCTGGACTTGGCTAAGCCCTTCAGTCTTTTCTTTCTTTGAGAGATAGTGATGGAATACCTTATTGTTCCTGCTAGCAGCGGATTAAAAGCATACAGCCAGTCATTCATGTCTTTGTCGTTGTTGGCCTGGAGGAGAATTCCTCTGTGTTTGGTGCACACAGCAAATGTGTTGGGAGTCTAAGAAACAAAACATCAACTCTTAGTAAATAAACACTTTACAGGACATGCAAGCAACTGTGATTAACTAACTGTTCTTAACAGCCAGCAATCATATTTTGTGCCACTGTCTGAATCTTGTGTGTTTAACAAAGGGGATGAGTGCTTACCTTGAGCATGGCCTGCTGATCTTCACTGTACTCCACCTGTGCAGTGGACAGGTTCAGCACACCTCTCTCGACTGGATCCTTATCACTGTTGTAGATGAAAACGTATGGCCGGCGCACCACCACAAAGTGCTTCACCCAGGAGTTAGAGCGGGGCTCCATGAAGTTCAAGTATCCTTTTTTAGACACCACAGACCTGGAAAGGATGACACCAGAAGAGATAAGCTCACTTTCAATCTATATCAACCACCAGAACCTGTTATGATATCTATGGAGGTCAACGTCTTGGTTCAGTAGCCTTGTTTATCCGAAGGTTCCAACTCCTTGGTGCAACCCACCATCAATTCCTGTTTTCTTACTTTTTCCCCTCTGCCATTGTGTGTGAAAGTACTAACCCAGTCCTCATCTCCTCAATATCAGGCACCAGGTTGAGGAACTCGTGTTTGCCAGCACGGGCCAAGTAGGACGTCTCCAGGGTGGGCACCATGGGGAAGTTCTCATAGTCAGAGCATGATGGGCTGGAGGCACGAGAATTAGCCTCAGGAGTCCTGGAAAAAAACAGCACAGTTTAGGACAGTATGTAAACGTGGGTTTATGCTCATCACGCCTGGTCAAAAATGTATTTATTATTCATAAAAAGTGAACAAATACTCAGTTAATATTTTAAATAAATTAGAACAAATGAAAGAACCCAAAACTCAAAACAAAAAATGGTTCTATACATCACTAAAAAGGGTTCCACCATTGTTACAAAAACCTTTCTTGGTGTTATATACAACTCATTTTGCTAAGAGTGCAGGCTATTAAAGACTATCATATTGCCTTACAGATAAGGCTGAGGTTGTCACAGCTCCCATAAAACACTAAGCAGAGCTACATAGAGCTTGAATATTGAACCCAGTGTGTTGCTTTCAACAATGTCCTAAAAATAAGTAGAAGAGTTTGATTGAAGAGTGGTGAGGGCCACTGAGCAGGTAGTGTTCTTACTTCTGGTCCACTGAGCCACAGCGAGAGTCTGCCAGTGAGGGGCAGGTGGAGGAGGGGGTGAGGGTGGCACTGCTGAGGCTAGTGACGGATGGATCTCGACCCATGGGGGAGATATCAGACAACTAAGGGCGAATGACACAAGTCAGAAGAGAAATAGAAAGTGAGGCTTAAGATATACTATTAAGATTGATAACCATGATGTTGTTTCAAAAGAGTTCAAACAAACAAAAGAGTCCATTATACCTTGCAGTCACTGATGCTATTGCACAGCTGGTTGTAGTCACTGTTAAAGGTGTGGGTCAAAAGACGGAGGCACTAAAAGGAAAACAATTTATAAACCACACAGCCAAATTCATGCTACCAGTAAATACTATAAATATAATGTGAAGCATATCTTATACTGGATGTGTTACCTTGGTGGCCAGTTCTTTTTCGCGGTCCA
The DNA here is from genome assembly GCA_023558415.1 of Piaractus mesopotamicus. NCBI lineage: Eukaryota > Metazoa > Chordata > Actinopteri > Characiformes > Serrasalmidae > Piaractus > Piaractus mesopotamicus. The sequence continues at coordinate 15,914 of JAILXH010156099.1, forward strand.
CCAAGCTCTCGATGTCAGTGGAGTCATATCCACTGCTCTCACTGGGTGTGATGGCACTCTCAAAGGTGGTGGAGGAGATCTGTGAAGAGATGCTGGTGGAGGTGCTGAGGGTGCCGCTGCTTAGGCTGGGAGAGAGAGACTCACTCAGGGACTTCTGAGGAACTGCCTCCCCCAGCTTCTCCCGCAGCAGCAGCAGGTGGCGCGTTTTCTCCACCTGCCATACAAACAAATACCAAGATAGAGTTTGGACATTAGAGTAGGGCTTTCCAATTAAAACAACTAAGACGTTTGGCTAAAAACAGTAGCAGTAGATATCTGCCATTTGTCCAATTTAATTGATAATGTCAGACATTACATAAGCAAGTCTATTTGAGATTACCTAACTCAATGCAGCTTGAGGCAAGTCTGTGCAAGATTTATGCATGCAGTTTTCATTTTAATTTAAAACATATCGCTAATATGGTGTGCTCTTTAAATTTGGTTAAGAATGACAAGGTAAAGCTTGTCATAGGACCTTCTCACACAAATGTGAGGAAGCCCCTAAGCAAGACCTTTGGGCCTTACTTCATGCAGCTGCTCAAGTTTCTCCAGCTCCCACTGGTGCTCTAGGATCAGGCTGTCCCCTCTGGGCCTCCAGCCAGCCAGGTTCTCCTCTCCTCGCACATATGCCACCGATGTGTCCAGAACCTTCCGTCTCCGCCTCTGCATGCCTGCCATGGACATAAGAAATATTAAAATTACAGGCTGGAATCAATGCTCATTTCCAATTAAGGCAACATGTTTCAAAAGAACTCAAGAGATCAGTAGAAGAGAACTTACCTGGGCTTCCTGTGTCAGCCATCTTGCACAAGCTGAGCTCATAGATACCTGTCACTCTGTTGCTGTAAGTGGAATAGTATTGCACAATGTCAGAATGAATTAAATACTGGAACACTAACTGCTGGGGCACTCTCACACAAAGACATACACATAAGGCAGTTTATCTGGACCACCACAGAAAATGTATTCTTGTAATTTCACATGCAAATGCCAAATTACTCACACTACCACTCAAATGTTTTTCTAATAATGTCTCTAACAATGTGTGGGAAGCTGTACAACATTAAGAAAATTTACATGAGTCCAGAATGATGAAGAGAGCTGCCATAACAACTGAGACATTGGGAATTAAATTATAAAATTAACATCCAGAATACCTCATATTTTTTAAAAAAGTGATCAGGCTGATATTACATTAAATAGATTTTACAGTGTATTATCTATATAAGCACCAACTTACTGTTGTCGTTAAACTAAAAACTTGTAAAAATGCCTTCTGATGTATAGCTCATAATATTTCAATCTACAATCTCTAAATTATAAATGAATTAAATAACAATGATGCTCACCAGTCAGGTGTTTTAGAGTATCCACTGCCAAACAGATTCCTCAGAGAGCGTGGAGGAGAGATCTTTGCGTCTCTGGAGTAGAACACCATGCAGATGTCTTTGGTGATGATGGCAGGCTGGATGCAGTGGTCGAGCTATAAAGAGAGGAGACGGGGTTAGATTAGTCCACCATAATGATTATACACACATTTACATTCGTCAGATAATGACCTGTGTTTACAACGACTGATCAGTATTTAATCCTTAGAAACCTGAATATAAAATTCATACACTGCAATGAGTTCAATGTGCATGGTGAGTAGATTAAGCTGACCTCCAGGTATGCAGACAGGGTCATATAAATCTTCTCTCCATAGGGGGTGACACGGTTGAGCAGGAGAGAGTTGTGCAGAGAGCTGTCCCACACTGCCTCAAACCGATAGAATGTTCTGCACAAGTAAACAGAAAAGGGTCAACTTCTCAGTCTGCATAAATACATTAGAAATCAGGTTTGGCCACAATATGCCACAAATGTATGGTATGAAAATGACAGGCTGTTGACTAATAGACACTTTCTGCCCACACTGTATACAATTAAAGAGACTACAGCTCATCTTTTCCCATGCACAATTTATATTAGCCATCCTCTAGCCAATACTTAATGATCAGTTACTGGCCACAGGAGCACTGTTGGCTGGATATTTTTGTTGTTGGCGGACTACTGTGGTGTTGCATATGCAACATTACTGTACCTGATACATTCATACCAGCACAACAGCCACTACTGTGTTGGAATCACAGCTTTGCTAAAAAATGGTTCACCACCAAAACATCATCTGGCCAGTGGTGATTCTATAGTGATCCTTTTCCGCTGATGAACATGGAAGAGGGTGGCTGACAAATTGTTCACAGCAACAGATGGGCTACAGTCAGTCACTGTATACTAACATAGTGCATTTATATGTTAAGTTCCCTGCAGAAAAAAAATAGCCACGTGCATCATTTCTCTCTCTAATACTTGGTTAAGCGTTCCCTTGCCTCAATAACAGCACTAATGTTGTAGGTAAAGATTACACCAGTCTTTTGAAGTTCCTGTCAATTCAAGTCCACTCTTCCACTAGCTTCTGGCTTATGTTCAAGCAGAACAAAACTATGACACACCGACATTCCAGGACACCACCTCTAAGGTGTCTGTATTTGACTAGTTCAACAAACATGATCGAACATCCAGACAGTTTGATCAGCAAATTCACAAAATCTCTAGCCTAGTTCTTAATTTGGAGAAGTAGCAGGTGATATGCCAAAATAGGTACACAAGAACTCTGGCTGAAATGTGTCCTTAGTTCATGGAAAAGTGGGCTAAAATAGACATGAGGCTGGTGTAGTGTTACCAGTGGGATTGATTACAAAGTATTAGAAAAGAAATGATGCATGCAACTAATTTGTCTGGTGAGCTTAGGGATACCTGATATACTGTGTATAGACAAAGGCAATTGCTTGTGGGTGCCTATACTCTGAAAGGAGGACATTTAACCAAAAGAAGGAACGAAAATAAATCTTTCTTAACTTGGAGAACATTTCCTCATTTGTCTCTCTGGTAGCATAATGGCAATGTTGCCTATACTTTATGCAATGTGTGTTTCACAAACCAGCTAGCAAATTCTCTGGCTATTATAAAAGGAAGTACTATAAAGTCTGCAGGATCTTTAACAGAAGCTCCAAGCAGAGAGCACACAAAGGTCAGCTGGTCGCTGACAAAATGTGTCACTGCCAACTCTCTGCTAAGGTGTAAACTTTAACCTTAGATAAAGTGCAAGGATTTCTAACACTAGATGAAACAACAAGGTGCTACACATACTTTTTCATGCAACACCAGAGGATGAGAGACCTTTACTGTGAAACAAGATGCCAATATGGTGTCATGTAACAGACTAACACAATGCTCAGAAGTGTTAGCAGGTGTTATACCATTAGGAAGCTTGTGAGAGGGTGACTCAGGAGCTGAGTTTAGGGCAGATGGACTGAGAGGAGTAAAATGTGTGCATGTGCAGCATCTGCATCTATATCATACTGTTGATCACCAAGAACAATAACTTTGTCATGTTTCCCTGTAAAAGAACTTGAAGTACAGAAAACCAGATAGAACAGAATGGGAAGCTGTTAAATTCCATAAACAACCAAATTCTTTCATTAACTCTCCAATCCAAGGAACATATAAAATGTATGAATTAAGCTCAAAAAATGTGTAAAGTAAGATGTAAATAAAGTTGTTTGACTTTTCCAGAGGGAAGAATATGATAATACAATAACAGTACAGTGGTCTGAGGGTTTCACCTGCTCCTGGCAGGATGCCCAAAAACACCAATCCAGCTGGCAGATATGGGACATTTTTGGTTAGAGTGGGTAGTCAAAAAAATGCTAACATAAAATGATGTGCGCAAACATGCACTAAATGCATATTTTATTTCCCTATTTACTGTACAAACGTTTACTTTTAAGAAAACTTCATTTACCCACCCAGCATCAAGTAAACTGTGGTTTACTTTTACTTTCACAGACTAGGTTTAAAGCTACACTATGTAAGATTTGGGGATTGGGTGACCCCTCTGGTAGAAATATGTAATTTCGCAATGTTGACTACAAGAGTATTCAAAGAGAAGTCAACCAAAAGTTTGTGTTATACAAATCAACATTCTGAATATATATTGACAGAACTGTCAATATAGCAGATTGTCTTCTATTCTGAGTGTGTTTTGAATAATTTCTAAGTACAGTATCGGTGTAAGTAAAGTATCTGTGGTAATCAATCATATGCTACAGATGCAGCAGAAACAGACCCTGAAAAACATTCCTTCAAGAAGTGAGACGAAGCGAATGTGGGTTAGGCTGTGTCGTGTCTGGTTGTGCCGTTGGGATTGAGAGCAGAAGCAGACAGGCTCCCTCTGAGCAGATACATGGAGAGTATGTGTGTGATAGATGCAGGTGACTCATCCTCCGGCTTGTGTCTGTCAGCTGGACTTTCTCCAGCAGTCACTCACTCTCACGCTCGCCCTCCCACTACCTGCACAGTTGACACATCCCAGGTAGCAGAAGACAGACTTAAACTACTTATTTATGCCCCATGAAATGTCCGACATCTCTGGTGGCGGATAACAAACAAGCTGTTGTAATGAATATCATGAAGCAGGGAACATTCTCACAAGCCTTTAATGTGTGCAACTCTCAGTAACTGGTGGCTGTGGCATCACCTGATCAAACATGTTTACCTGTGTCTTACTGTAAAAAAGCTCAAAAAGTAGTATCATAAATCAAATTGCTAATCATTGTTGATTTATCAAGACAGTACGTTTTAATCATTTTTTTTTCTTTTAGCCAACTAAACATGACGGCTATCACTGTGTGTTCATGACCTTAACCAAAAATGTAGACTAAAGAAGAGGATTGGGTGAGCTGAGGTGTTTCTGGTCCATGATGAAGTCATACAGTGCTATATTTTCAGAAGCATTGGATTATATGAAATAATGCTTTGTACAAAACTTTTTTTTTTTAACAAATGCATGGTGAAAAGAATCTTATACAGCTAAAGACAGAGAGATGGCAATGACACATATCACTGACTACTGGTGGCTATTCTCTAACTCACAAATAGCACATATTTAAATGAGTTTCATAAAGCCCTTTGCAAAGAAAGCGCTTTATGTTCATGTGTTGCTGATACCTAGCGATATCGTAATCAATACAAAGCCTGTGCAAAACCAAGAATCCAGCCGCAGGAGCAGCAGCAGGAAAAGAACAAAAGAGAGACAAAAAAGGAAGCAGAAAGAGTGAGGTGGCAGGACATGTGCAAATCAAGTAGCACCATCAGCAATGAATGAAATGGAAGTGGCAAAACAAAACACATACAAGCAATAAACAAAACAAACACACATGCCTGACAGTAAACATGAAAGTGAGCACAGTTTTTGATTTGCCATTTCTGTCTTTGTCCACTAGGTGTCTCTCTTGTTCCAAGTCGACACAACTCTGCTGCCATGACTCATTCTCACACAGAAGAAATAGGGCCAGACAGGTAACGTACATCATGTTCCCCACAATCTGATCACCAGCAGAAATGCCAGTATAAATGAACTTGGCTTATGGCTGGAGCCTAGTCTTAAATTTTTTATGGTGACATTAGAACACCTTCGGCATTGTATGTTTGGTGCAGAGAGCCTGTGTGATGAATTGCTAAGTAGATAGGGTTGTGCAGCATACCTGTTTGTGTTATGGGAGGATTTCATGTTTTTGGCTGAGATGATGTTGAGAGAGAGCACTGCATCTGCAGCAGTGTCATCCACTTCTGGCTTGCTCCTGATCCGACCTGGAGGAATCACAGCAGTCGCCATTACTCAAAGCTTTCACAGCAGCATTAGATCTCTATTTTAGTTATACTGCGCTGCCTAAATAACTCACCAACCACCAACTCCCTGACGTCCTTCCAGTGAAGCTCACTGCCCTTCTCGTGGATGAGCGTGACAGTGATTCTGCGCTGGATGCCCTGAGGAAAACGCACAGAAACAAAACCATCACAAACAGAAACAGCATCTAGCATTGCATAACATTAGCTTTAAAACCCCTAAACACCATCTACAGCCAAGATGAAGAGCTGAACAATCAGCCTGGTGTGTGACACGAAATGTACTCAAGTTTAATCTGAAGTCTTTGAGAAAAACAAAATTTACATAACTTCCTCTTATCCCAAATGTAGTCAATCAGCCAAGACATGTTTCATGACTAAAGTTTGCTTGTTAAGTTTTGCAACGAGGCTAATGTAGCTAGCAAGTAATAGAGGCTTATAGCTACTAGTTTAGCATTGTTCAATCTGCATGCGTAAATCATTGAACACTGTCGAGTTGTTAAGCAATCTCAAAAATACTTGTATTCTGTGGTTTCTGACACTTGTTCTTTTTTAGATAACAGTATTATCATACAAAGTATATTGTACAACTAAAAACAGTAGCAACCTTCTTAAAGCTT
>JAILXH010156173.1:676-11816 GCA_023558415.1 Piaractus mesopotamicus
TATAAATGTATAAAGTGATTAGTATGATCGGCAGAGACACATATAACAATATATAAGAAAGTCAAAATGGGAAAAACTGCAGTTTTTGCATATGATTTTACTGTAGAAAACAGTAGAACTGTTCTCTGTGGATAACAGTAAATTTATACAGTTTGGAGGCTGTGAAAATAAGGTTTACTAACAGCTATGAGGAAGCATTGTGTTAGACTTCACCCCCCAAGATGGGGCGATCATGTGATGTGGGGGACCTGGCTAGCAGGTGGGATTGGACATTGCACTAAACCTTTCTAAAATGTAGGGCAGATCTCCTCTTTTGCTTTCAGTTTGAGTAGCAGTTCACTCTTTCCACCAATCTCTCGGGAATGTTTTCAGATTTACAAAGATGCTACAGCATATTGTAAAGCTTTTCAGAGGTATTCTGGGCATGGTTACAGTTGCTAGGCTATGAAGGACCAATTGGCTGAACCAGTCTACTACAGCCCCACCCACAGGCCAGTGCTGCATCTTTACTTAGTTCAGAGTATTAACGAGAGAAGCTCACTGATTCGCGGATGAAGCAGGCTAAACAATTACCTTTCCCTGGATTCGTATTTGAGCATCTATTTTACCCTAAATGAAGAGCATAACGTCTTCAGGGACCCCCTGAATTGTGATTTTGAGACATTCAGGGGTTCCAAGAGGTTAATTAGGGAAGCCCAGACCTCCCAGGTCCCCCTGTATTTCACAGTGCAGTATATGCTTTCTAAGGTTTTGCTCGCTTCGAGTATCAGCTCTTCAGTCGTGAGCAAAACTCTTTGCTCGTGCCATCTGTGACTCTGTGCTTGTTTGAGGTGTATTATAGGGCGCAAATCCCAGCTCTTTCTTTTTCAGCTAGTGCTGCTTTGATTAGCGCTGCCCCTCCCTTTTTGTAATATTCATCTGTCCCCGGTGGTGGCTTAAGCTAACAGCTGAACCCTCACCTTTTCATCCTGTTCAGATCCTGCCATCAAATGCATCCTTCACCTTTCCCTCCCTCTCCTGCCCCTCTTTCTCTCATCTCTCCCAGTCTCCAAGCCCCAGTCCTCTATCCAGGCGAGGATCACATCCAGGCATTTGATTTGTGTCACGGTCGACAGCTCTGAGTCCGATTACCCTGCACTGCTCCCTACGGCTCTCGCCAGTACAAAAGGCATAATATATTACACTGGGAGCTCCACATTCCTGCCCTAGCCATCCCCCTCGGCCTCCGGAGCAGGGGCTGCTAGCGCGTGTCGCTTATAAACGTGTCTAGAACATGTTACCGCCCCCATTCCTGGTGTATTCTGATTTGCCTGAAGAGCTTGTCTGGGACCTCCACGGCCTGCTCTTGCCTCAGGGTTGTGTACGCAGAAAAAGGCAAGGCTCCAGCACTCCCTTATGTAGCCTAGCTTGAGTTCAGATGAACCAGCTATGTTTGGTTTGTTTTCTTTTTTTGCTATCATTTACCTCAGTCACCAAACCTGTAGCAGTGCTGTCAATAAACAAGATGTCAACTGAACATACCAGCAGGGATTTGGGGGCTTTTTCCTTCTTTTTTTTTTCCTAAGTTAAACAGTCTTAAAGTGCTTAGCTTCACACTGCTAGTTGTTGTGTTATCTATGCTAACTTACCCTGTGTTATTGCTCTATTTCTATGTGTTGCAAGTTAGGCTGGACTAGGGTTTAGGGCTATAAAATAAATTGTATTTTTTATCATTCCTGCAGTATGAATTTCTGTGATAAACACACCATTAGGGACTGCAATGACAAATCAGATTGTCTTTCACACACACACTGCACCAAAATGACACCTAGAATGGTGGAAACAGCATTAGAAGCCCATCAAGTGTTTCCTTGTGCTCAGCTTAAGCGCTGCCTACATAGAGAGCACAGCTTAAAAACTACTTAATCCTGAACTACTTGCCAGTAAAAGTGCTTAAAATGTGAAGACCATTTAGTGTTGTGGGTAAATGCATAGGCAATATGGTAAAATGTACGAAGCAGTAATGCCTACTGTCACAACAAATGTGCATCATCATAAGAATCTTTTGAATGAATTAAACAAATATTTAATTGTCTACATTGAACATAAAAAATAAATACTTATTTGTGTTTGTAACCTGACTAACACGAATAGAAAAAGCTGTTCAGGGAATGTTGACTGCTTTTAGCCTGAAGCACCTCATTGAACTCACAGGCTACAAGGGGGAACCACTTACAGTCCAATGGCTTTTGATGCTTCATAAGTGCAGTGCTACATATTAGTAGCCACGTTTACATGCCAGCCTAATAATCCGGTCATAATCCGACTAATAGCTCAATCGGAGTAGAATACGTCCATGTAAACACCTCAATCGGAAAAGTCTAGTCTGATTGAGGCCATTCAGAATACAATTTCGCATGTGCAGATTGTTGAACAGAGTGAGCAAATAAACACGTAAGTCTGAATCTGTAATCGGAATGTATTCAATCGGATTTGCATGTAAACACAGCCAGTGACAGCTGTTCAGCCGTACAGTGCATAAAAATGTGCTTGCAGTTTTCATGTAAGTAGTTACTATTATGCCATTATTTAAAAAGTCTGTATTTGCAGCAACAACATCTTTATTGAACACTAGATGTGATGTCCAAATTAGGTAGTCCTACTGGGGGTCCCTGAGGACCAGTTTCAGAAGCACTGATCTATGGTAAACTATGCTATAGGCTGGTCAGGGTTGTGTGCAGACATTTTAGGGAGGAGGCAGGGGCTCAAGGGAATAAAAGGCAAGTGGAATGTGAATTAAACTTCATTTAATTTGGAGCATATTATAGCCACTCTTATCAGCAGAGACAGTCTAATCATGTTTTGGAGGAAATCAAACTCAGTATTAAGAGTTTCCAAGGCAGACAAAAATGCTAGCATTACTGTTTGACCAGTGATTTGAACCCCACTCTGGAAAGAGTGAACTGCCACTCACTCTGACCAACAGGGCACATGTACAGTCTGAGGAGAAAAGGCCACTTTAAGGTCTACCTGTGCACATGCCTGGTCAGCAGCCAGTTATAGTCAGTTGCCCGTACCTTCATTTTGTTTCCCTTCACTACACTCATCTCCACACCGTCTGTTGCGTTTGAGGTAACACAGTACAAGCCGACATCTAAGCCTGTGTTTCCCCATTGTTCTGTGGGCGGGAGAGGGAGCTAGCTAAGGTGATTTAGTGAGGGAGTTTGCTCGGCAGTTCTCTTTGAAGTCCTGCGCTATGCTTGTCACTGGAGTTTGGGCCAATGCGCGGCTACACCTCCCTGCTCTACTGTACGCCATCTGGCTTCTCCTGACAAACTGTCCTAAATGTGATTCCTGCATTTCTAGCCAATGACTCTCTCTCTCTCTCTTTCTCTTTCTGTCCCTCTCTCTTCCATTCACTCTCACTCTCTCGTCTCTTTCGTGTTCTCCCCCTCCCTCTTTTACCGTCTCTTTCTCTAGCCCCCCCATTTTCTTGCTCTCATGCTGTTTCTTCCTGTTCATTTCGTGTCCATGTAGGAGCACGACTGTTTTTTTTTTTTTTTTATGTCTGCTCACGCTCTGGAAATCGATTCAGTGAAATGAAAAAAGCCCCATTGTGTTTTAACAAAGATGGCCCCTGAGTCAAAACGAAGGGGTTCCATACAAAAGATCCTCAACATTTGCTCCCTACTGTATCCCTATGCACACAACTGATGACTGATTTCGATTCTTGTAAATACCAAAACGACATACTGACAACACTCTGCTTTGCTGCATTTTGTATACTGCAAGCTTTATGCACCAAAATGCGTGATCAGTGGCGCAGATTTGGTCTGACAAGTGGAGGGAACCAATGTCAGAAAGCTAAAGCCTACATACAGCAATACAAATGTGAAACTATGTGATCAGTATACTCTTACAATAACATTTATTATATCGCTGTTGTTGTAAAAAAAACCTTGTATCTCCAAAATGGTAACTTTACAAGAGAAGGAAAAAACCTACTGTACTTTTAATGTAAGTCAATGGAACCAGATTTTTTTCCAAGTCATTTTGGGTCATTTCTTTTAGTCCATTCATCATGAAATTTACAAGCCATGGAAAGGGTAACAGGTATTTTCAAATTACGTCAAAAACTGAAAAATGACAAAAATGGAGATATGAGGTTTTCTTCCGACAGCAGCGACATATTGATAAACTACATGGCCAGAAGACACCTGATCACCACGTCTATATGAGCTTGTTGAACACCCCCTTGCAAAACCATGTGCATAAATATGGTGTTGCCCAACCTCTTCTGCAACTATAACAGCCTCCACTCTTCTGGGAAGGCTTTCCACAAGCGTAGATGTCTGTGGAGTGTGTCTGTGCAAAATTGTGGCCATTCAGTCAAAAGAACATTTGTGAGGTCTGGCTCCTAATCAGTGTTCCAATTCATAGCAAACGTGTTCAGTGGGGTTGAGGTCAAGGCTCTGTACAGACCACCGGAGTTCCTCCACACCAAACTTGTCAAACTATGTCTTTGTAAACTTCACTTTGTGCGTGTACATTTACGGTATTTGGTAGAGGCTCTTATCCAGAGTGACTTACAATTTGATCATATTACACATGTAGGCGAAGGTAGTGTTAGGAGTCTTGCCCAAATTATTTAATTATATTGTTAGGTGCTTACCCAGGCGGAGGACTGAACCCCAGTCTACAGCGGAGAAGACAGAGGTGTTACCCACTACAGCATACCAAGCGGGGCACAGACGCAGGGGCGCAGTCATGCTGGAACCGGAAAAGGCCTTCCCCAAACTGCTGCCAGAGAGTTTGAAGCACGCAATTGTCTAAAAAGTCTTTGTATGCCGTAGCACCATTTTAGTGCTCATGTTTCTTCCAGAGGCAGTTTGGAACTAGTGAGTGATGCAACAGAGGAGAGGCGATTCTTATGCATTACATGCTTTAGCACTTGGCAGCCCTGTTCTGTGAATCTGCATGTTCTACTGCTTCATGGCTGAGCTGTTGTTGCTCATACATGCTTCCATTTCACAATAGTAGCGCTTACAGTTGACTTGGGTAAATCTAGCAAGGCAGACACATCATGAACTGACTCAAAGTGGCAGTTTATGGAGACTGCGTGGCTTTTATACGCTTTTTGTCAATGGGTGTGGCTGAAACACCTGAACTCAATAATTAAGCGGGGTGTCCACATACTTTACACATATAGTGTATCTTATTATTATTACAGGAAAAGTATTTATTCTGTATTTAGTATAGAGATTCACTTTTGTTGCCTATTAAAATGGTATTTTTTTCTTTCCATGTCCCCTCGTCCCACCTGAATGTGCACCATTGTGCATGATGAATGATAATTGCCAATGCATGCATTGCTATTTTGAACAAATGAGTGCCTCATGGTAGAACTTTCGTCTCAGGCTGTAACTCGATGTCCCTAAAGCTTAAAACATGCAGCACTTACCTGATAAGGGCTACTTGTACGTTTGAAAAATTGCCCGAATTTCATCAAACCGTCCTTAGGCTTTACGATGTAATATTTATGCAAATGTCATCTGCGAGGAGAAGCCGACCTTTCTCTCTACCATCAGATTCATAGAGGGTTTCAGACTTATATTTCGTTGCTTGCTCCATACCAGTCTGAGAAAGCCCAGAAATCTCCCATGTTGTCGATGTGAGGGTGGTAGAATGGGGGGGACGGGGGACGTGACCACTGCTTTTGGCATTTGCATTGAATTTTAAATATCTAAACAATGGACCCTTCCCCACTTTCATTCTCAGCCCTCCTGCTTGGGTCCCCAACCGCAATCCTCCTGATGTCATCTCAACACAGTAGCAGGTGTACGAACATGAAATTACAACAATGCCGGCCGTCCCCGTGGACCTTTCGGCGCTGAATGGAACTGGATGGAATAACACACTTTCCCTTTGTTAGCCTGAAAGAGAAAAGGGGGACACATTGCGGGGGACTGATAAAGTGTAATGGCTCGCCTCCACTGGCGAGGTTTCCTGGATGGCTGCAGGCTGGCTGCTGGGTTTTGAGTGCCTCCATTGTCATTAGAACCTCAAACTGGCAGTGTACATTGCAGAACTTGCCAGGATTTTTTACTTCCGGGTCGAAACCTGGCCAACAGTCGCATAAGAATGCAAGCTAATGTATCTTAAACCTTAGAAATAAAATAGTTATTGATTTGTATAAATGAAGAACATTATTTATATGCATAGCAGACCCCTATGAACAGCAATTCAATCATTATCTAACTGGTCGTTATAATAGTTCAAATTAATTTGATCGCTATCTATGCAATAATAAAAGCTACCATTTGCCTTTTTTTATTAATGACTTACAAGTAACTAAAGCGCTGAACAAATAGCTAAAGCTAAAGTGCTTTTTATAAAGATATTATGATATACGTTCATAAAAAAATCAAAGATTATGCATCACAAAATAGCAAAATAATGAATAACTTCTAAATAATTACGATAACTCGTTGCAGACAATTACCAAGTTATTCAACTAAGTAAAATGTTTAATATTTCACGTTATATAATTGAAAGTGTTGAGTGTGAAAGCCAACTTACTGTTTTTTGTTTTTTTTTCCTATTATTATGCTACAGTCAAAAATTTGCTACAGCTTTTGAGCCACAGCTGTGGAACTTTGCAGGACTGTAGAATCTATACCCAAATAGGTTGTTTGTGCTTTCTTAATCGATTGGCAACCGCCTGGGATAGCATAGCAGTGGCTCAGCAACAACATAGCAATCACCTGGGATAGCATAGCAACAGCCTAGAAGCACCTTTGCAACAACTTGGGATATCATACTAATGCCCTAGCAAAACCTTAGCAACCACCTGGGATATCATAGCAACAGCCTAGCAACGCCTTAGCCACCACCTAACAACCACCAAGTAACACCAAGCTGTAATAGCATAGCAAGCTCAAAACAGCACCAAAGCTACTACCTGGAATCACTACATAAACCCAGTTGAGTTATCAAGAACAATCAACGGCGTTTTGCAACCGCTGTTATTAACTGGCTTTGTCAAGCCAACCTAAAGTTCATTCACAGACATTCCCTTTCCAGTTAAAACTGAACACTCAGAGCTGTACAGAATGTAAATCTAATGTAAAATAATTATTTTTTTCTTGACTGATGATGTAATTAACAATGTAATTACATTTAAACAGTGGAGCTAAACAGTAATAACTGTAAGCGTCCATGAAACTGACACATATAGATGTGACTAAATGAAAACTAAGAAAAGCATATTGTTATATGTGGAGTATTACATTTTCAAATAATCTAATCGATGTTGGCTTACTTTAAAAAGAAAGAAAGAAATTGTGTTTTCAGCCATCAAAAGAACACATGATTCATCCCGCCTGAGATTTAAAGGCTTTTTCAGTCACAGCCGTTTCTGGACACGAATGACCAGATGCAGCTAGTCACTCTTGCTCCGGGCTAGCCGAGCAGTGCCACTGGAGACACGCCATTATTCCCTGCTAATTTACACTGATCTCCACAGTTGCCGACTTCAACCGTTTGGGGCAAAAACAACAAATGATGTGCGAAAAGAACAGAATGAAGGAACTAAACGGACCTTGGCTAAGAGCACTGCGACATACTGAAGGCATTACCTTAAGTATTCCCCTGCCACAATTTGAAAGACCGGATGAAAAGAATGGTAATGGAAACGGATAATAAGACATTATAATGAACTTCCACGATTCTTGAGGCGACTGACAGGGTGTCACAGCTCAGAGCATTAAGTGAAAAAGTATGAATTTCTGAGTGGTTTCTCTAGGTCTGTCAAGACATGAAAGCAGATTTGATTCCGTCCATAGGGAGAGTCTATATGCCCAACGCTTATGTATCCTCATTGGATTGGATCGGATCTTTCTTTTCTATTTGCCTTTTGCTCGTCTTTCTTGCTTTAATATTCCGAGGAAGTAACTTTTCTCTCCGCTCCTGATTGTGCCGTGTGATCATTGCGGCCATCTCGGAAGGCTCTTGAGAATGGAAAAAGATCGCATTGTAATTTTGCCCCGAATCTGCGATGGCTGCGGCACAGAAGAAAAAAAGACTGATAGAAGAAGAGAGGGGAAAGTGTGGAAGAATAAAGTAAAGTGAGAAATAGTCAGGGTCTTCTTTTAGATTGCTTTTCTTATGGGCAAATGCAAGGGTGCGTGGTTCTCCTATAATGGTTAAGGCTTGAATTCAAGCAGGGTTCAAGGAAGGGGAAACTGCTAGATTACACTTCAAAAATTGAGCCATCGAGTATGTTTGACTTACACACCGAGAACATGTTGACATCAGTTGCAGTCGCACTGTATGTTGAGAAAACAAAGTCTGCACTCTTAAAAATAAAGCTTCAGATGGTTCTTGGGCATGCAGTTCTAGGAAAGTGTAGAACCTTTACATTATGTGGAAGTTCTTTTGACTTTAAAAAAGTTCCTTCATTTTTAAGAGTGTATGCCAGGGAGGCCCAAACTGTCAGTCTTGGGGGCCAAAAGTGCAATGTTTGTGGTGGGCTAAGGGTCAAAAAGACAAAACAATATACAAATAAAGAAGTTGATAATGGTAAGTAGACGTTACTGAAATACTTAAAATTAAAACAGTATGGCTCCATAGTAAAAGAGTCTGGGGCTAAACTGGCCTGTCTGCAGTCCAGACCTGTCACCCATTGAAAACATGAATAGGTGCATTATAAAATGAAAAATATGATAAAAATGACCCTGAACTGTTGAGCAGCTGAAATTCTGTATCAATCAAGAATAAGAAAACATTTTCAAAAAACTACAGCAACGTGTCGCCTCAGTTTCCAAACACTTACAGAGAGTTGTTGAAAGATGAGGTGATGAAACACAGTGGTAAACATGCCCCCGTCCCAACTTTTTTGAAACATGTTGCTGGCATCAAATTCGAAATGGGCAAATATTTTTCAAAAAAACAATAAAGTTTCCCAGTTTCAACATTTGATATGTTGTTTTTCTACTATTTTCAATTAAATGTAGGGTTTAAATTATGTGCACATCATTGCATTTTGTTTTTATTTACATTTCGCAGTCACAAACATTTTCTTTCCTCTCCTATGACCATTGAAGTTTATAGGTTTGCACAGCCAAGCAGCTTTTTGATGAGTAAAGGAATCTAATTTTTAATGGGGGCATCTGTACTACTCTGTGATTCATCACACCTTTGATTTTGGAGCTTTAGCATTTCATTTTAGACCAAAAGAATTCCAAAAAGAGAAGAACGGAGTCATATAATCTTCAGTTTCAATGCCGATAGATGCTGGATGTTCTGAGATGTTCCACTGCAGATCTATAAATTACTCGGTACTTAAGTAGATTTTTGAGCTACTGCTTGTTGTTTTTTGGGAAGGGACTTTAACTTTTATATATCATTTATATGTCATTACTTTACCCACTTATATTACTTTTACTTGTCTATTGAGTTAGGCTAATCCACCCACCACTGGCAGGGCAAATCAAACGTCTTAATGGGCCAACCTCTGGCCTTGCCATTTGATGACTGTCCTCTATTGGAATGGAAAACTGTGCCATGCCGAAAGTTTGTTCAGCCACTGATTTATTTTGAGTGTGGAGGCACTTCCTAGATCAAGGACTACCTCCGTCCTGCCATTTTCATCAAATGAAGACAAAGCAGCTGGATTTGACAGATAAATATGAACTCATTGCTGGCTCTTTTTAACAAAAAGCTCCTACTCCATTATTCATGGTTCTGATCCTCGGTCTAACCACATGTTTTTGCATTGCCCATTTTCTTACTTTTAACTTACTCACTGGGAGGACATGAATTATTAACACAATGTAGGTCCCCTGACAAATTGCTTACGAGCGCAGCCACGCGTGGTAGTTTGGCCTTTTTAACGCTGAGAAAATAACATGGGGAAGATTTTGCTTCTCAGCATAGAAAAAGTGATCAGCATACACAATGTTTATGTCTAATGAGGAACTGGATGGGTGTGTTTAGTGGAGTTTGCCAAATGCCTCCTAATCAGTGGGTCATATTACTCGTTTCTTACCTAATGTCTCACCAGTGATACATTCAGAGTCTTCAGCTTTGCCTCCTTTAACTGCCCCCAGTGTAGGTGGTGTGCATGTCAATGTATAAGGTAACAGCATGTAGAATTGGAGCTTGATGCTGCCTTTATTGTTGGATGCACTAAACAAGAATGTCCCTGACTCACTTTCAATGCACCAGCTGCATTTAAATACTGTGTAAACAGTTTACCATCAACAGAGTAATAACAGTTGTCCACAATCAGGTAATATTTTACTTAAGAAAACTTTGTATAATCTTGTATCATTGTAATTTTATAGAAGAAGTAAAAATGATCAAAAATTAGGCTTTACTTGAACCTCGCTACATGACATAAACATGCCATAAACATGTACTGGCAGATGTTATATGCTGTCATTAGTTGTCCTGACAGATATTTTCAGTGATATAACTGTGTCATGTTACCATTACCTTTAATTGTCATGATAGATGTCATAATGTTTGATGTCATGATGGCTTAATTCACATGCTAATTTTGGCTGTGAACTCTACTTATGACATCAAACATTATGACATCTGTAAAGACAATTTATGGTAATGGTAACATGGCACTGTTGTAATCTGTAATGAAAACTCATGACAACATGTGATGGCCTCCATGATAGGCTTATGACATTGTTATGACATTGTTATTAAGCAGAATTCAATAAAATGTTACATAAAAAGACATTTGCTTCTGTTTTGAAACTGCATAGATGCAAGAATATATAGTTTCTTACATCAACAATGTGTTTGCTTGCTCAAAATGGTAGTTTATAAAAAAATTCTGAATGTTCAGCTTTGTTAGATTTTCTCCTTTACACATCAACATAAACCCAAGATCAGCATTTATAAATCACATTATTAAAGTAGATTAAAAGGCAGAAATAAGTCCTTTTTGGCCACATCATCAAGACAACACCTCGCTGAGTTTGAGGTTTAGACACGGGAGTGAAGGCAAGAGAGGGAAGCAGTGGAAGAGAATACGAGGCACAAAAAGTGAAGGCGCGGGCGTAAGCCACAGACGAGTTGAAGCAGCATGCAATATTCCTTGACGCCAGCCAGAAGCGAGGTGGGGGGGGGGGGGGGGGGGGGG
>JAILXH010156199.1:3989-15145 GCA_023558415.1 Piaractus mesopotamicus
TTTGCATACAACTCTATGTCTTGAACAAAGTCTTCTGTCATTAAGTCTGGCTGAGCTGATATGTGTAACTGAGCATCTTCAGCATACAAGTGAAAGACAACATTGTGTTTATGGATTATGCATCATTATGTAACAGTAAGGGCCCAAAAACAGAGCTGGCATAAAGAAATTCCACACACACTTGAGTACACAGTGTATGTTGTAATGTATTTATGAAGCCATACATGTAGCAATACAGGTATTGCTGCATGTATGGCTTCATAAATGTGTTACAACACACACTGTGTACAGACACACGTATCAAAACACCACACTAGCACTGGCTGGTGGGAACGTAAATATGTGGATCCCAAACAGGTGTGAGGACTATAAATGCCTAAACTCAGTCTGAACTTGAGTGTAAATATAGTGTATGCCCTACATTTGCTCCCTTTGCAGTAATCTCTCACGGGACAGACAATGGAGTGATGGATCTATGTGTGAAGCCTCTAAGACTGACAAAAAGTCCTCTGAGCTATTTTCGTCTCTTCCTAATATCCTTGTTTTGTTGGTTCCCCTGCACTGATCTAGTCCACAGCTCAGATCAACCCTGTCACCTCCACATTCCTTCACTCCTGATCCTTTATCAGTAAATAATAATAATAATAATCAGTTTTATTTATAGAGCACATTTGTGCTCTGTCAGCATTAAGGTTAAGAATCATAGCCAATGTGGTTGACAAGTGAAAGGGGAATTTCACTGATTGTTTTTTATTTCTACATAATTCAATTGCTGAGATGTAAATAAAGCTATTCAGAGTTGTTTGATGTGAAATGGTTCATTGTAAAGAAACTTATCAACTCCATTACAGTATTGGGTCACAACATTAACAACACCAATATACTACCGGAAATGACCAGTGAACCTACATGGGTCTTCTCATTTTTTTATATGTAATGCTTAAAATGGTAAAATAGTGGCAAAAAACTTTAATCAAGTCATGCAACAGTTTACTGTAAGGCAGCTTTCAGAGGTGTTAAACATTTCAATGTTTGCAAAATCAGCAGAAATCCCATCTAACTTTTCTTACAGTACTTCTCTGCTAAAAATGTCGTTTTAAATATATATTTTAGGCCAGGGGTCGGCAACCCAAATGTTAGGAAGAGCCATTATGTCCTTTCAACAAAAATCTAACCACTTTGAGAGCCACAACATTTTATGTCCATTTTACCATCTCGGCTGTAAATATGTCTCAGTATGTGCTGATCTATAGGCTAACAAATATAAATGAAAACGCAGACTTACTTTGCTCTGCTTTAAGCTTTAGCTCAGCTGTAGCCACTTTTCTCACATCTCCAGCAGGAAACATTTCCGCAACAGTAGAACAGTTTCTTGTAAAACGTCTCTCAACGTTCGATTTTTTTAAGAGGCTGAAGTCAGATTCTCATTCTCCAGCTTCTTGTTCTAATTTCCCGTTCCACCTTAAATGGTGCCTGAGGCAGCAGAATGTCACTGCTGTACCATTTAAGGTGGAACGGGAGAATTCGAAAGAGAAGCTAACTTCAGCTTTGCAACATTTTATAGAGTTTGACAGCTTCTCGTTGCAGATTAAGCGCTTAGAAATGCAATTCCGTTCATCTCTAAATGATCAACATTCGTCTTATATCTTTCACTTTGCCTTATCGTTAACTACTAGCTAGATAAGATTGTCTGCGTTGCTGCGTTGCTATCTGACCAGCAGTTTGTGCGCCAACCTTTAGGGTCAAGAGTTGGTGAATTAGCAGTTATAGGATATGTTAAGTCTCGCATTTAAGACCATTTATTCCTAAAACTGTGTTAGAACGATCAGCAGAGCCTTTTTTTACTGCAAAGGATGATTATTTTATTTTTACCTGGCCGCATGTTGCCGATGCCTGTTTTAGGCCAAAAGCTTATCACAAAACCACTCGCAAGACAATGTTTCAGGCATCAGGCAGGATTTTCATAACAATTTCATATAATAACTTTCTGCTATTGAACTTTTGGAGGTATTAAACTCTTTAGATGCCTGGTTTCTTTCACCACCAAGTTTCTCTAGAATGGAGCATTCCACAACAAACCACTCTGTGTGACCTTGTGTACATCTTAATCTTTTAATTGTATAGAAATTCCCCTTTAAGAAGGCATGAAAAGATTCAAAACTTTTCACGCTGTGGCACTGTACATGTATCCCTTATGCCTTCCCTTATTTCTCTGATTACTATGTTGTCATTTTTAGCATTATTTGTAATTTGAGAAGGGGGTCAGGAGAGGGGTGACTGTGCTGGGGGTACTATACATTTCAAGTGGTATAATTGGCACGTGAGGATACTGTAGGAACCTGGAGCTCCAGAAGTCCTCTGTTAATCCTGCGGGAACATGAATTAATCCCAAAACTGCCATAAGAAGCCATCCAGAATTCCAGAGACTGTGGTGCTGCTGTCATGCTAATTCCTTTTTACCCCTTAAACTGCAGGATAATTATTCAGTTATGTAACATTGAGAGAATGAGAACTTGAAGCTTGGGGAAATCAACTGTCCTCCAAAACCGATATTTTTCCTGCACTAATGCAACCGTTTATCTCACTGACTATTTATGTGGAATTTGGACAAAAAACTTAACCGATCCAAACAAATACATCGACAGACCGGGGAGAAAACCACTTTGCAGAGTCATGGCCTTCCAGGACTGGCACTGAGCACCTCTGATCTAAGCAGGGATTCTGATTTCCATTCGACCCATATGTCTCAGCTGCTGGAGCCTTTTAAAGAGCATGACTATTTCAGGACGTCCACTGTGTCCATTTCACTCTCTCCCTCTCGCTCACTCCACGTCATGGTCTCTCTTGTGTACCCTCTCTTTACCTCAGAGACAGAGAAGAAGCAACTGCAAGTTATCTGTCTTTATCTGGAAGCCGACACCTAATCCGACACTGGTGAGGCGCGTTTGTTTACAGGAAATTTTTTTCCACGTCAGTTATGGGTCAGAAAAGCAGACCGGACACAAGGGAGTTTCCGCAAAGTTATGTTTTTATATCTCCCCTTAGCAACAGAAACATATTCAGCAGCAGCTGATGGTCAAGGGTAAGATTATCCTGTCGTGGGTCAGAGGCCACACATCTCCAACGGCTCTGTAAAAAACATGTTCAAGTGCAGGCCTTCATTAGTCCTGCCAAGCAGTTAGGACAACTAATAACTGCCTTAATTCAATCAAAAGCATTCTCAAAACATTCTCATAAGGATCCATCCAATCAAGGCAATCAGTAAGTAACCTTAATGACAAAAGAGCAAGAACAGCATACTAAGTAAAAGATTGCAGCCGTCTCTGTTCCAGGTTGGGATTGGAGGTCGCTTTCGCTGTCCATCCTGCCGACACGAAGTTGTTCTGGACCGTCATGGTGTTTATGGACTCCAGCGAAACTTACTAGTGGAAAATATCATTGATGTCTACAAGCAAGAGTGTGCAAGGTCAGAAATGTGGACCATCTCTTGGTGAAATGATCTCTATTGAGACCTCATACCATGAACAAGTAGTTAGGCCAATACTGCTTGTTTGCATGCTGGTGGCTCTTGTTTCCCTTTGTTTTTTTCAAGCTTTGTATCCTCAAGACTTTTATTTTGTAGTAATTCCATGTGTCTCTAGCTCTAGGCCTCCACCAAAACCACTGGCACAAGTAATCTGTGAGGAGCATGAAGGGGAAAAGCTCAACATTTACTGCATCACATGTCAGGTGCCCACCTGTTCACTCTGTAAAGTTTTTGGGGCACACAGCACCTGTCAGGTAGCTCCTCTACCTGAGGTTTATCAGCAGCAGAAGGTAAAATAGAGCCAGTAGAAAAGATCATATTAACAACATGCTTGAAATATTCCAGTGCTAAATTGACTTTACCCTGTTTTCGTTTTACAGGCTGAACTCAGTGATGGGATTGGTTCCCTGGTTGCCACTAATGAGCGCATCCAGGCTTGCATAAATGACCTAGAGGAGATCTGTAGGAATATTGAGGTTTGACCGGACTTCATGGGAATGCAGTCACTGCCTTTAAACCTTAGGATGCTGAAACTTGAAACGTCTTCACTAGTTTATTGTTCCATCCTTTAAAGAGTAACTACACCCCACTATTTTCAGGGAGGGGAGGGGCACGCTGGGAGGGGCACTGCGGTGATGTTTGGGTCTGGAGGTGGGGCTGCGAGGGAAGCCGGGTGGGCTGGGCTGCTGTGTTTTTAGAGCTAGTGTACATTAGCTACCAGAAAATATGGAGAGTGACAGAATCAAACGGCACTTTTGCAACCGAGAGTCTTACAAGGTTGACAAGTTTTCTCTACTACCATCCACAACTTTGACGAGGGAAGGTGTTTCTGATCAGGCAGTGCGTCTTGAGCCTTAACAGCATGAGCCACTGACTCAAGCCACCAAAGAGTTAACGTAGTGTCTGAAAATGATAGGCAGCAAGTGGGAGAGGCATCTGAACGGTAGAACGTTTCCTTAAAACCGCTGCTAATCATCTGTTCAGCAGGTCCATAATCAATGTAACCCGAGTCCTGATTACTTAGATGCACTGAATCCCGAATGAATAAGGTGGATTTCTTTGAACTCTGTCTAAGTTTCATTCAGTTTGACATCCAGGTTGCAGACGGCACCACCGGTCAGGCAGGGTTTGCTGCAGTGGCCCTAAATCCTTATGTTCTGCAAGCTGTTCATGGCACTTATCGGTGTTACATCTGATTCAGTCCCCTCCCCAAAGTCACGTTCCCCTTAATAAATCTAACCCTCGGTCGCCGCACTCACTGAACAGAAATCAACGCCAAGCAACACTGTAACTACGGAACGCGGGAAAAAAGTTCGAGAAAGGCTGTTTGGACGAAAGGCTGACACGTTTTACTTTCCATAGTTCCGGTGCTGCTCGCTGTTGATTTCTGTTCAGTGAGTCGCGCGCCCGAAAGTTTGAATTGTGCAGGGAAACATGAATCGGATGCAATGCCGGCAGCTTTATGGAGACTCACAAGAATCCTCACTTAATCAGTCCAACATGTTTATTACAAACTAAGCTCAGATTAACTGGGTTATTTACAGTTGTTACAGACAGCTGGCATATCGCAGCCTTGTGAGGTGGTGCTGGGGCCCTGATAGCAAGAGGATAGTGGACCACTGTCGGCCCACTGGTGGTAAAGCTGGTGGTCCAGTGGCGTTTTGCTCAGTGTTTTTTGCTCAGAGTATTAGACAAAATTCAACTTATCATGGCTCATTTTCCACTCACAGTCTAATTTACTTTTTTTCCTTCCTTCTTTTCTTTAGTTATACTTTGTAAATTAGTAGTTTAGTAAGTAATTTTATTCTAGCACAGCGTCAGCAACAACATTTTCTATAAAATCATTTTATATCAGGCCTAGTCATTATTTTTTCTCTCGCAGTTGTTTGTAATATTTGTCTAAGTTTATTCTCTAAAATAGAAGACTGTGTGCATTTAAAATCTGTTTGAGGAGATTAAAAACTAGTTAGAGCTTGTATGCAGTACAGTAATCTGGGTGGTCCGAGGTGTGGACCAGTAGTGGCGTACAGTTGGCGGGGTGCCGACCTTATCAAGCCAACGGACCGGTACATGCTTGCTGTTTTGGGGGGTATTTAGCTCAGCGCGTGAGTGTGGTTATCCCCTCGCTCTAGACTCCTATGTTTTCGTATTTATGAGGGCGGCGCGAGTGGGGCGTCATCTGGGGGCTCAGGTTCAATTCTGCAATAGAGAGTTATATCAAGAATGCATGGAGTGCATTGAAAGACTGTTTGACGAGCTGGAACGAATTAAAAGCATGGAAAAACTTAAAATGAGGCCGAATGATTATTTTGAAGCCGACACCAGCTGTCCGTTTGCAGGCAACGTTGATGTGGACATTGACATCGTGTTTGTTAAAGAAATTGGGGGAGGAGTCAGAGTGATGTCACAACCCTCATCACGTACTGAATAAAGCCAAACCCCTGTGTCAACGAGTCATAAGGTTTTTGTACTCATAGTGACAACAAATCGTCTGCTGAAATGGCTCAGGAACTCTTAAACATGTACTCTCATAGCAGAGTTGAACCTGAGGGGTGCTGCAGAGGCAGAACTGACCACAATAAAAATGATATTTTTACAATTTGGAAAAATGTGTTCACATTTCAAGCAAGGCTGGGATATTTTATTATTACAGAGCAGTGCATTTCAGCTGTCAATGAAAAAAAGGTCTTAGGGTGGAGTTAATCTTTAAATGCAAGATGCAAGAATACGTTGTAAGAATATTTGCAATCCCTAACAGGAGAGCGGCAGAAACCAGAAGCAGACACTGTGTGAGAAGTTTGATCGTATGTGTGCCATCTTGGAAGAGAGGCGTAAGATCATGGTACAGCAAATCACGTATGAGCAGGACGAAAAGACTGGCTGGGCCCGAAGCTTGATCCAATCCTACAGTGAACATGTTGATGCCAACTCAAAGTTGGTGCAGACAGCCTTGAATGCTGTGGAAGAGTCAGAGATGGCTGCATTTCTGCAGGTACAGTAAGATCAAGGTTCCTCAAGGTTCTGCAGAAGGTTTCGTGACACTTGTATAGCCTTGAAGTTCTAAATATTAACTAGGTAAGTGTTAGGTACAAGTTTTAGGGTACTAGGTAATTATTTTGGGGGTATCATCATGGCGAGTCCCAAAACACTTTAATGTGTCATTCACTCTTTGGTCCTTAGAGTCCATATGTGCAAATTAAACTGCTAAAACAGGCCATTTCAAACTCACCGTTTTTGTGATGTCACAAAAACCAATGCATTTACATTTATTCACCTACTCAGCTTACAGCAGTTTAGCCCCGCCCTGTCACATTGAAGTTATATAGTGTCTCGGCTTTTTGAACAAGGCACAATACAGAGTAATCAATTTACATATATCAGTCTTGAAACAACCTGTTTAATTAGAAGGGATAAAGAGAGGTTGGAAACGGTTCAGGCAAAAACGAATTATGATTGTTGCTAGATTAGGATTAAAAAAGTCCTATTACAGAGGAAAAGGGGCTAGAAACGCTGACAGTGTTTAAACTGAGCTGAAAGCTACTCAAATATGAACGTTTTGAGCCTGGACTTAAAAGTGTCCAGTGTCGGGGCTCTTCTAATGCTCTCTGTCAACTGGATCCATTTAAGAGCAGCATAGCAGCGGAACGCTGCTTCTACATGTTTAGTCTTCACCTTCGGCAGGACTGACTGACTAAATCCTAATGATCTGAGAGTTTTGCTCGGCTCATATCTCTGCAACATATGAAACAAATATGCTGGTCCTGCACCACCGAGCAATTTATAGACCAGTAATAGTGTCTTAAAGTCCATTTTGTAACATGCTGGTATCCAGTGTAAGGATTTAAGGATGGGGGGGTGATGTGCTCACTTCTTTTACTCCTAGTGAGACTCTGGTAGCTGCATTTTGAATCATCTGAAGCTGTTTGATTGTCATTTTCAGTTTACTATCAAGAACCTGTTTTTAGGCATTTTAGGCATATTAATGTAATTCACATGTACTGACTGTTTACTATTGTTTTATTCAAAATTTCCCAGCACTTTGGAGTTTGTACTTCACACCTACCCAGTTAATATCTAGTATATCTATCTAATATCTATTTTAGTTTAATTTAGCTAAACTTGGAACTCACCATCATATTACCCAACATACAGGGTGATTCAAAAAGATTAATTCGATTTCAAAATGATTTATTTCACTTGTAAATCATTACAGAACAATGCAGTAAACTGTAAATGGTTTAAATGAGCATAAAGTTTGTTATGTAGTAGTTATCCCGTACTCGATTGAGCGTGTTAAATGTCGATTTCAGTGCGATTTCGGAGATCATCCAGTGTTGTGGAACCAACAACAAACGCTCTGAGCTGTTGGAGCTTCACTGCCCACGAAAATCACGTTGCACAGTTATGACGGATTCACTCCTCCAGTGACAGTCAGAAACTCTATGACCCCCTCTTTCAATTGGTATGTGATTGGTTCCTAGACACCTCACGGTTGTAAAAATATGGCGCTCTGAAATCAGATGAACCTTTTTGAATCACCCTGTACTTACCTAGTATTTCGGAGTAACCTCACGCTTACCTGGTTAATACCTACAAATGAGGGAACTGTAAAAGAAAGCTGCCAATTTCTTATTGTGATGGTTTTTGAAGGTCTGTTTTCTACTCTCTTGTAGGCCTCAAAAAGCCTAATTGAAAAGTAAGTGTCTGCATGCATGTGACTAAGTGTTTGTCTACTGCACTTTAACTGTCTTGCTATATTTCCGACTATTACAACAGTGCAAACTGATTCCTTCTCTCTAAAGGGTCAGTGAGGCAACTAACTGTGCCCCAACGGAGACCTTAGTGCCTGGATATGAAAACATGGATCACTATAGGGTTGATTTCAATGCCGAGGAGAGGGCTCTCTACCAGCTGGATTTCCTCCAACGTGAGACATGAATAGTCAAAAATATGCATGTGTTTCAAGGGAAGCAATTCAACTGAAAATAATAATGTCACTGCTGATTACTCTGCAGCTGAAGAAGAGATTGAAGAGGTTCCAGAGGAACCAGAACCAGAATCAGACCCTGAGCTAGAGCCGGAGCCAGAGTATGAAGTAGAGCCTGAGCCAGAGCACAGTCCGGTACAGAATCCTGTGCCAGATCAGGATCTGAAGTCAGAAAGCTTGGAGATAAAGACAGTTGAGACTGAGACAAGAGAGGACACCCAGACACAAATGGAAACAAAACAAGACGTCCTATGTGAGAAGAGCGGATTGAGCACCACACAGGTAACTCCTTGTGTCTTCTCTCATATCAATTTTATTCCATGCTTATTTTACCTCAAACAATCCTGTAATCGTTTACATTTGCAAGCTATATTCTTCTCCCATCACCCCTTACAAAGGCCCAGCCAGGGTTAGAGTGTAAGGAGAATGATGCAGGTGGTTTGGGGAACCAGAGCTTGCTTGTTCCAGCAGATGAAGAGACCAAACTCTACCCAAGCTGGTACAGGCCCAACAGCCAAATGCTCAGCTCAAACCTAGCACTGCCTCATGATGCCCTGGAGGCTCCTGACCGTTCACCCCAACCAGTAAAGGAAGCCCCTGTTCAATGCCCTTTCCAGCAGTCACAAACACCTCTGTCCATGTGGATGAGTGGCAGCCTCATGCCTGTGTTCACTGAGAAACATGAAAACCCTGAAAGGGCTCAGTTTGGGAGGGACTCTGTGGATAGTCCCCATGGGCATTTGGCAGAGGTTAAGGACATTTCCGATTCGTCCAGCAAGGATAGGGTGACTTCATTGTCTCTGCAGGTCAGTTCAGTTTCAACAGATCACAGCCATCGTGTCACCATCTCAGCCATCATTACGCTTACCTTGTGATCTTGTTGCTCTCTTCATCAAGTTACTCCTGCATGGCCGTGGTCGCTTCGTCATTCTTGACGCTCTTTTCTGAGGAAAGGGCCTCGTTTATGAGTCTCTGAACATCCTTGTGGCAACACCACAGCATTGAACTCAGCGCCGGCATCCATCAACACCTGCACCATTTACAGTCCTTACATTTATGGCATTTGGCTAAAGCTCTTATTCAGAGCAACTTACAGTTCAGCCATGTTACAGAGCTGGGCGAATGTAGTCTTGGGACTCTTGCCCAAAATAATGCAGACAGAGTCCACAACTGCACAAAATATAAAAATAGTTAGTGAGGTGGGAAATATTATTGGGTAAGAGCTAAATATAATTAAAACTATGGAGCACAAAAAAACGAGTTCCTGACATTAAAAAAAACATCAAACTAGCATATCTGAGTGGCACAGATCTAACTCCTCAACCGTCACACAGTAGGAAAGAAAGAATGAAAGGAAAATGAAAGAAAGAAAGAGCAAACAAGGCAAAAGAAAGAACAAAAGACAGAAACAGTGAAAGAAAGAGCGAGTGAAAGAAAGCAAAAGAACAAAAGAAATAGCAAAAGAAAGAGAGTGAAAGAAAGAAAGAGCGAAAGAAAGAGTGAAAGAAAGAGCAAAAGAAAGAGCGAGCGAAAGAAAGCAAAGGAACAAAAGAAAGAGTAAAAGAAAGAAAGGGCGAAAGAAAGAGTGAATGAAAAAAGCAAAAGAAAGTGAAAGAAAGACTGAGCAAAAGAAAGAGCGAAAGAAAGCAAAAGAAAGCGAAAGAAAGAAAGAGTGAAAGAAGGAGTAAAGAAAGCAACAGAAAGAAAGAAAGGAAGAAAAAAGGAAGATCGTAAGAAAGCGAAAAAAGAAAGAAAGTGAAAGAAAGAAAGAGCGAAATGAAGAGTGAAAAAGTGAGAGCGAAAAAGTGAAAGAGCGAAAGAAACAGCAAAAGAAAGAGTTAAATAAAAGAAGAGCAAAAGAAAGTGAAAAAGCGAAAGAAAGAAAGAAAGAAAGAGTCTTACTTGTGATCTCTGAACATCGTTGTGGCAACACCACAGCATTAAACTCAGCACCAGCATCCATCAACACCTGCACCATTTACAGTCCTTACATTTATGGCATTTGGCTAAAGCTCTTATTCAGAGCAGCTTACGGTTCAGCCCTGTTACAGATCCGGGCGAATGTAGTGTTGGGAGTCTTGCCCAAGGACATGTCACTGGTAAAGTGTGGTACGTCTGCCCAAATGGCGAAATCGGACCCCGACCTGTTACCCACTCTGCTCTACCACACTGCTTTACTTCCTTTTGACCCATAATTGTTGTTTTTCCACACCAATGTCTGCTTCTCTCCATCTTCACCTCCATCTCTCCTCAGGCCATCACCCTTGTCTTTTACGTCCTGACCTTTCTGGTCATCCTCCAGAGGGTATGGGGGAACATTCAGTGCTTCCTAGGCACATAGCACTGCGGGGAAGTTCAGCTTTCAGGTACTAGCCTAATAACACATTGCATTTTGTGTTCCTATATTTCTTTGCATTAACCCGTTTGCATGTGGCGTTCATGTGTTTGTTACTCAGTTGTCTGGTGGACTATTGTTTTTGTTGTTTTTTTAAATCAATATGGCCATAACAATTTTTGTAAAAATGCCAGATGTTTAAAGTGGCCAGCATAGGGTTCTTCTTTAGCAGCTGTAGCCAGTCAGCAGCCTGTCCATGTTGTCCAAACTCACACACACACAGACACACACAAACACACACACACACA
>JAILXH010156247.1:0-10329 GCA_023558415.1 Piaractus mesopotamicus
CTAGGGGTGGGAATCTTTAGGCACCTCACGATTCGATTTGATTACGATTCAGAGGGCTGCGATGCGATTATAAAACAATTATCGATGCATCTTTTTTTCTATACATGATTTCTATTTTCTTCCATTATGCATTTACGACCAATATCTTTTATTAATAAAACAAATGGAAATGATGTGGCAAGTGAACTAGAAGAATCTCATTCACTGCTATTGTATGGAGACGCTGCTGCCACTCATCTGTGATAAAATGCACAGTTACGCTGAAATAAGATCCAGTGGTAATGGATGACCACACAGCACGTTACAGCCGTCCTGCCCGTTTAACTCAGTGATTTTATAACTTCGGTTTTGGTTTCGTGAGAGAGTTTCTCACATAGCAGCGAGGTTTCGCCGAGTGTGTAGCGAACAAAAAAGAAAAGAGAAAGACAGACGAACATTTGGAGATAAATGGACTTATTCGCATTTATAAGCAGTACAGATGGTTTCCTGGTACGTTAAATCTGCAGTGAGAGACTGTCAAACACAAACTAATAGTTGCTTAGATGAAGTCGCTTCTCTTTCTAATTTTCCCGTTCCACCTTAAATGGTGCCGCATTTACATTCGCCATTTCTCGCTCGTCCAGTGGTGTTTTTGTTATGTGCTGCCACAGACTGTCTGGGCGCTGCACTTACCCACTTCCAAGTTCCGGCCTTTGCGTTCCGTCAACATTACGTTATAAATTAAATATTTAGAAAATCGTTTTTTGACATTAATGAATCGATTCAGAATCGTCCACGTCCGCATCGTGATGCATCTAAGAATTGATTTTTTCCCGCACCCCTAATATATATATATATATAGTATGTATGTGTATGCATGTATATGGCACATGTGTAGTATATGGTCAATAACTGGAGACAGTACAACTTCAAATAGAAGCCAATAGACCTCTGAGGTCGTGTTGTCATTCTGTTGTGGTGTCATGCCCATATTTGGAACTCTGGGTCTAAGCTAGTTTTCTCTGTGGCCATTTTTAAAAATATTGCCAGTGTGCCCTGTGGTAAACAAAGTATTCCAAAACCAATACTTTTATTTGAACATTTTACACACATTTCTCACTGGATCATCTGAATTACAAGGCAGTTAAGGTGTTAAAATTATGATTACTGCTATGAGCAAGCTAACACTGGTGTGCACTGATTTGACATTATAAGACAAAGAACCTCATCAAAATACCCCACCTAAAGCAGCTTGCGTTGTCAAATTTGGTGGTTAAGTTTCTTTTGGCATTAGTAGCCTACAGTTTAAGTAGCTGGTGTTGGTATATAACCGAGATGGGAATTCAAGTAAGAAACTTGGGCTTGAGTTGCATTTGAGTCACATGTTACTGACTTGTGACTCAACTTGGACTCGAGACTTAAGAATATAATAATAAGGCATATAATAATGTTTTGGTTTAATATTAGACTTCGTGTGACATCATTTCAATGTGTGGGAGTGTTGACTTATGCTTGTAGCATAAGTAGCATTGTTTGTATTTTGATTGCTTAATCCTGGTGTAATGCAGATGATCCAGTGACATTCTGGGGTAAAATGTAAGTAGAACAAAGTCTATCAGGTTTGAAACATTTTTGTTTACCACAATTTTTGAAACAGCAATGTGCTGAAGCAACTGCCCATCGGCTTCTATTATAAGCATGTTTAAGACCCAGGTTTTCTGCTCTTTTCAAAGTGCAAAGAAACATATCACAATTATTATCTGTGGTAATCAACCTTGCATCAGATAGACATAAGGTTAAAAAATGCTGAAGTATTCCTTAGAATAGCACCCTCTACACCACTTAATTACACCACTTGTCCTGAACTCAGGAGACCTAAAGTTGGTATGAGTCATCCATCACAGGAGTCAGAGATTTGTTTGCTTGAGACAAGACAATGTCCTTAGAGGTCACTTCAAACAGGATATGGCATGCGGTCCTCTCCGTCCAACTGTCGGTTCCTTTCTCTGCCTCTCAGTGTGTTTGATACGAGAGACCACATGTAATAAACCAAAAGCTTAGCTTTGTAAATCCCTCCATAAGATAGCCTGATTTAAGCATAACACAGAGAGGGCTTGTTTAAATAGTGTTTAAATGAAAATATGTCAAACATACTAAATTAATGAAGAGCCTTTAGTTCTGATGGAGGCCACAGACAGCATATAATAACAAAGCAATTAGCCAAGTGGCAGAATCAGGTTGCTGAGGTTTACAGGGATTTATAAGGAAAAGCCTGCCTTTGTTTTGTATAGGAAACTTTTCATCCATGCTCAAGGTTGGCAAATCAACTAAACCCACGTGCTTTACTCCATGATATGCCTTCATTTTATGTTTTTAAGAGTACTACAGTATTATATAATGACTAATTATTCCGCCCAGCTTGTGTAATTTCCATAGAAAAGCATTGCAAATAGAATGGGACACTGTGGAGCAGACACACTTGAGCATGATAAAGCCCCCCAGCATTGGGCTGTGGAGTAATGTATGTTTCCTGGAGTGATGGAGCTCCATCCAATACCTTTGGGATGAGTTAAAGTGGGGTTTGTGATCCAGAACTAACCATCCAACATCAGTATGTCAAAACTTGAAATTATTACTTTTTTATTTGCACTATTATGTCAAAATGATGACTTGTTTTCTCAAACAGATTGACTCATGTTCATGAAATATTGACTTACTATTTTAAAATAATGACCTATTTTCTTATAATGTTGACTTCTTTTTTCTAAATAATGGCTTATTTTCTCTAAATACGGACTTACTATGCTAAAAAAATTACCCACTTACTTAATAATTACTTACCTTCTTAAAAACTAATAACTCATTATTTTGACATAGAATGTCAGAATTATGTCTTAAATAAGTAAATAAAACATTATTTTGAGTGTGTAGGTCAACATTTTGAGAACACTCAAAAAATGTACTAAATTGTCACTATGGTGGTACCACTTTCATTACTATGGTGGTACCTCAGGGGTACATCTTCAGAACCTTTAGTTAGGGAACATAATTGTACCATAATCCATTGCTATGATATTTTTAAAACTGTATCGACTCCACATACCCTGTCCAGTCTCCAGCCTTTTTATTTTATTGTTCTGTTTTTAAACATTAGGTTGTGTAAAGGTATGTTTACCCTGGGCAAAAACTCAAATTCAAAATGGTACACAATTGAATCTTCAAATCATTGACGTCCATTTCATGGTGCATTTACATCGTTTGTACCTTAATGAAAGTTTACCTCTACAATATCTTTTTGTCTGACACTGTAAGTCATTACCTGAAGATAACAGACAAAATTTTGCAGAAAAAGAGAGGAAAGAAAAAAGCATAACAAAGCGAAGCTAAAATGAAATATAAATGAAGTTTCAGGCTCTTTTAGAGTAGCATGTTTGTTACTTACATGCAAATATAATAGGTAAAGTAGCATAACCTGTAGAGACTGGACAGGACTTAAAGGCCACTACGAATTCAGATGAACCTCACGTAGGTCACGTTAGCTTTAACCATTTTCCTCGTGCCAGAAAAAAGTGACTAAGGATGAATCACACAACCGAGCAGGAACCCGTGAGGACACTATGCTCAGCACAGGTTTGTGTTTTCCATAAACTGATCAGCTAATGATCAAACCCTTCACAACATGAGTCAAGAGACTAAGAGAGAAAACACAAGAAAATATGCAGATCACAGGGCCAGGAACTAGGAACCAGTTCTTAAAATACATTGACTCTGAGTCAGTCTGTGTAATGTTAACAGTTTCAAGGTTGTCCTTATGCACCCTCGAATAATAGCTCTAATAATAGCCTAGCAAATGGTGAGGTGACTAAGACTACCATTCAAAATGTTTCGACGCAGATACCAATACAGGGACCTCAACTTCCACTAAGATTCCTAAATGCTACTGAACTTAAACAATATTGAGTTACATCATATGCTGCAACAAAACATTAAATAAACAAAAATATTGCATAGAAAAGATATGTCTATGTCTATAGTGAAAAGTCAGTTATGCACAAAGAAAATTATATAATGCATGTACTCTTTTTGCACAAGTCTAAAGTTTGAATTTTTACATTTCCAAAAAATCTGTTTCAAAAGTCATGACAAAGTATATGTATTTTGAAGAGTTTAGTTGCCATATTCAGTGACACTGCTGCTTGTATAATAATTTGTATTTTGACACTGTTAAGATAAAACGCTGTATCTCCATCTTTGTCATTTTTTATATTCACACCATTTGAAAATGCTAGCTGGCCTTTACACTGCCAATATTTCACAAACAATGGGCCAAGAAAATGGTCCAACATTACAATGAATGAAATATTTTTACATTAACTCTTATCATAAGTTATTATTTTATAAGTTAAGAATGTTTTTCCCTTATGGAGATTTTTTGTCCAGACAGTGAAGAACCCTCTGAGCCTCTTTGGCCTTTATAGAAGGCCTAACAATTCTGTGAAATAAAAACAAAAAATACATACCTGTAATTTTTAGCTCATTTTTATTTAACATAATCATCATGCTTGTTGTATTTAAACTCATGCATGTATTATAGTAGTACTCTTTTTTCATTATTGAGTTTTAATTGTGAATCAAAGAGGTAAATTCTTAACATGCTGAATAAAAAAGCTAAGGGAGCTCTCCAATTGGTTTGGCCTTCAGGAGCAGAACTGAAGACCTAACGTGTCAGATTAACCACCAGCATATTTTGGAATAAATCAATCACGTTTTGATTTGCAACGGGTGCCGTTTTTAGGCTTCCTGGAAATCCTTGATACGTCACTGAAAGTGAATGTAAGTGGTACCATGACCAATACATTTCTATCATTTGTCAAAAATTAAAAATAGGGCTATGTGCTATATCCAAGTTTATGTTCAAATATCTGTTACAAGCCTTAAATAAAACATTGAAAGTGTTTTACAAGCTTCAAATGTCTGCATTTAATCTAAACGACCAAAAAACATTAATGTGAATTGCCATTAGCTTAGTGCAAACATACTACTACAGTCCCATAGAAGCACCAGCAGAAATGAGCATTAATAGATCGCGGTAGTTAGAGGAAGTTTTTTTCTTGTTTTTGAGCACATTTTGATGTTAATGGACCAAAATGAAGATCTAGCTGAAATGGTCACAATTTGCCACCGGTATACAAACTGAAAGTGAGTGTGACTTAAACCGTAAGTGAGCGTGAGGTGGTGGAAGTGGGTGTATTTATTGACCGTAATGGACTGCCCAGTAATCAAAGAAGCACCACACTAAATTTAGGCTGTAAATGACTTGCTTATGATGTAATTTACACAGTCTGTCACCAGCCTGGACTTTGGAACAGGCATGCTTATTAGGTCACAGATGCTGAAATTTGGTATTGAATGAGTTTGTTGATACTCTGTAGTATCACAGTAATTCAGTCGGTACCATTAAAGTATTGAATTTCAAACGTCCCTCATGGTGATGTCAGCTCTACATCGGTGGCATTCTGACCTTTTTTAGGATTTATGACTCATTGATGAAGCTGACACTGTCCCTCATTAGGCACATCCTCTTCCTTATGGCTTATTTGCAACAATGCTGCTTTGAGTTTGTCATACGTGACTAAGCACCATATGTTAACTTTTGTCGTAAGAATCAAATTTTTCCCTCAGAATGAAAATCTAGTTATCACAATTAAGAAGAGATTAGAAAGAGGTTTTCTTTCAGAGAAGGCTAATTGCTGGCCCAATGAGCAGCAAATTGAATCACTTAGGAAGCTGGGGTCAGAGGAAGCGACCTCGGGGCACTGACCCCTAATTACTCAAAGACTTGGCCATAGCGTGGCAGAGTGCTGGGCAAAGTGTGTGGCCCTGACTCAACCTAAACTGCACATAAATGCCCAAACACATGGGTGTTTTTCCAGCCTTATATTGTATATCTTACACTAATTGATCTGCAGAAAGCACTTTTTTTTAAATGCCTAAGTAAAAATATATATTTAGTTAAATTTATGTAACTTTTTTAACTTTACATTCCTAAAAATAAAGAATTCTTTGGAATGACGCTATAGAATAACCACCTAAAGAACCTTTTAATGGATGGTTGCAGCATCAACTTAATGTATATGTGCTCCATCTGTAAACTCTTAGCATTTTTTCAATCAGTCTTTGAGTTGTCACAGTTCTATATATGACCATTTATTTACTAAAGAAGCCTTAAAGAACCACTTTTTATGGGGGCAGGATATAGTTGCTCAGCATAGACACATTTTCACTTTACTTTTTTAAAGAATAGAAACCCCATTGATAATGAAAGACTTTCTTTAAAGAACCACATTCTGAAAGGTTCTTTAGGGAACCATCACTCTGAAGAAAACTTTTGACACCTTCTTTTTCAGAATGCATCTCAAATACTTTGATAAGCTAAAGGGCAGGAAGGGAGGATCTACAGTACTGTGCAAAATTGGAGACCACCCTTCATTTAGTTAATTTTCAGCTAAACCTGCAATTAAGCAGCAGTTTTTCATATTTTTAAGAGATATTTATGAAGACATTAGATATAATATAATAATATAAGGGAACGTTAAAGCAAAATAAATGACTGAACAAGTTGAGTTTAAAAGAAATAATAATAAAAAAATAAGAAACTGGAACTTCTAACAACCGTGCAAGACTGGCTGACCAACAAAAATGTCCCCATCAGGAAAACAGGACTTAAAGCTTTGAGAGAAAGGAGAGAATCAAGCTCCACTCTTGCTTCAGATCTGATCCACAGGTGTTTCTGTCCATCCTTCCACTTTGAGAGGACAACTCAACACTATGAGTCTGAAAGGGTCTGTAGCTGTCAATAAACTGCTGGTGTTCTCAGAACAATGGACTGACAACCCCAGAGTCCAGACCCCAACATCACTGAATGTGTTTGAGATTACTTGGATCGCAAAAAGCAGAAAATGCAAGCAACTTCTAAGACTGAACTTTGGAGGTGTGGAAAAACATCCCTGCAGATTTCTTTGAAAAACTGAAAACAAGTTTCCTGAAAAGAGTGGAAGCTCAAGTCAAGTTAAAGTTTATTTATGTACTGCTTTTTACAACAGGCGTTGTCGCAAAGCAGCTTTACAGAAAAAATCTGGGTCCAAGCCCCCATGAGCATTGCCAATGGCGACGGTGGCAAGGAAAGACTCCCTAAGAGCAAGAGGAGGAAACCTTGAGAGGAACCAAGACCCAAAAGGGGAACCCATCCTCCTCTGGTCAACACTGGATGGCAAACAATAACACAAGAGTGAAATGAACAGAGGATAAGATTTTATAATTAGTATGAAATATTACAATACAAAAGTTGGAAAAACAGGTGAAGCAATGGTTATGATTAAATGTAATGAATGTATGGAAGCTGTAATGAAGATAAAAGGTGGACACACTAAATAATGCAAAATCTGATTTTATTTTTAACTGTTGAATCTTTTGTGTAATTTCCTATTAAATATAGGTTTTCTGCTTTTTCCTTACGCTGAAAAATTAATAATTTGTCTTTAATGGCCGTTTTGACTGGAAATTAAATGAAGGGTAGTCTGTCACTGTGCACAGCTCTGAAGAAATTGAGGTCATGGGTCGTAAGCAATCCGAGCATTTGCATGTAAGGGTTAAGCTCCATTGATTGCTCCCAAAGTACAACATCAAATATGAATCCCATTGGGAATTCCTACAATTCCCAAAGGCCTCAGTGACCTTGGACACATCTCTCAGGTCTAAAGTTGATAAAGGTCATGGATTTCAGTGCTATTGAATCAATTGCGTGACCACAGCTGAACACAGCTGTCTCACGCTGGTATATAGGAAGCCATTATGTAAACTGAAGAGGTGGATAGGAAGGGACAGGATAAAACACTCAGGAGCTGCATGGAAAAATGGTTCAGGGCTCATCTCCACAGAGAAGCACTTCTCTGCTACTCACCCTGATTGAGTTTTAGGTTGTCATTACATGGGAACCTAATGAGATTCCTAATCAGCGGTCACCTCTCTGTTTCCTGGTTTGGGGAGGTGGTCTGGGGGTGGGGGGGGGGGTTGCAGGGGGCAGGAGCGGAAGAAGATGGCCTGAGCAACAGAGGAATAATATTTCTGTTTATCTGCTGTGGGGATGGGTCAGAGGTATTTTTGGAAGCCTGTTGTTTTTTCCTTTGCAAATTCCAGGTTCCGTTTTTTTCCCCCCCTTCTCCCCCCTCTTCACCCCTTGTTCCCAGCCTGTGAATGCACGGCCGCTTCCTCTCCCTTCTTCCTATTCTCAGCCTCTGATTGCTAGGAAGTTTGTGTGTGCGTGTGTGTGGGGGACACAGGGTGTGGAGGATGTGGCCATTAGAAAATGTGGGGAGAGCGTGTCAACAGTTCCACGAGTGCTGCTTTCTCAGACACAGCTGCTGATGGGATGTGTGTTGGACATAGAGGGGGGGCAGTGGAAAGAGTTTAATGTAGATCACGCAGATGGGTTTCAGCTTCCTTCAGACTGACAGCTTCTTCCACACATACAGATGGGATTTGGTCAAGGACAATTGATGAGGGGTTCAGACTCATCATATGATTCCAGGGTAGTACTAATTGGTTTCTGTGTTCAGTCGCATGCAAAAATTAACTCACTATCTCAAGATAACAAGATAAGAACTTTTGTTATCTTGAGACAACTTTTGTTATCTTGAGATAATTCAAGAAAACAATCCAGAAAATTATCCAAAAACTACCTTAAAATTTCTTGTTTTGTTAATTTTCGTCTACAGGAAATGAACTGAAATAATGCATTTGTTCTACAAATTTTAGTGCATAGTGTTTATACATTTAACATGTTGGAAAAAAATATAACATAAAATATAAAATGTGCCATAACTTTGCACAGGTGACATTAAATTTTTGTTTTTTTTAAAAAAATAAACAGTAATTGTGCATCAAATTGTGCAGAAATGTGTTCTCTGTAGAGAAATCAACAAAATCAACTAAACATGTCAACCCTTTGTCCATTTTATCAGCTCCTGGAACCATATAGAAGCACTTCATTCTACAATTACAGATAGTTGTCCTGTTTCTCTCCATCATTTGTCAGCCCTTCATCAGTGGTTAGGGTCCCCACAGGACCACCACTGAGCAGGTATTATTTGTGTTGCGGATCATTCTTAGCACTGCAATGACACTGACATGGTAGATCACACACAGCAGCATTGCTGGAGTTTTTAAACAACTCTCTGTTGCTGCTGGACTGAGAATATATCAGCCAACAGTGTCCTGTGGTCAGAAACTTTTACTGTGCATAATAGAGCAGAGTGTAAGACAGGGTCCACACTGGATTTTTCTGAATGCTGCTTCTGGCTGTGCGTTTTCTGTGTTGCTAAGTGACAGCAGGGTTGAAAGTGTCGGTCAGTTTTACAAGCTAGCCATTGTTTTGATAAGTACAGGCTGAAAACTCTGTGATGTGGTGCTACCAGTAAAAACAAATGTTGCCAATAAAAACAAAAGCTATTTTTTGTTTTTATCAAGCTAATTTTGATCTGTGAAATCATACAGTTCAGGGTACTCAGCAACTACAGGCATCACTGAATGTCTGCCATCTTTTTGATCTGATTGGTCAGCACAGAAAAAATGTATTGATGCAAGCTACTTGACCACTTCAAACTTTTTTTTTTAACCCCGACCAGACAGCCCTGTCAAACACATTTCTAACCACAGTGTCTGATCCACTTGTACCAACGCAACGCATACTCACATGTCACTACCATGTTAGTGTCACTGCAGTACTGAGAATGATCAGCCATCTCAGTGGTGGTCCTGTGGGGCCCTGAACAGTAATGAACAGGATTAAGGGGGGCTAACAAATGATGCAGAGAAACAGATGGATTACAGTCTGTAATTATTGAACTACAAAGTGCATGTACATGAAAAATGCTGATAGGACGGATAATGGCTGTAAAAACCTAATAAAGTGGCCAGGGAGCATATATTAAACATTGTACTACTACAGTATACAACATGCAGAATTCATGGTTCCATTAATTATGACAAGTCATCCAGGTCCTGCAGAAGCACAGCAGCCATAGACCATCACACTACCATCACCTGTTTGACTGTTGGTATGATGTTCTTATTGTGGAATGCATTGTGCACTTCACGACACATATAACAGGACCAATGTCTTGTCAATGTCATGTCTCATCAGTCCACAGAATATTGTCCCCAAAGTCCTGGGGGTCAGTATAATGTTTTTTGGCAAGTGCGAGATGAGCCGTTATGTTCTTTTTGGTCAGCAGTGGTTTGTGCCTTGCAGCTCTCCCATGGATGCCATTTTTGCCCAGTGTCTTTCTTATT